>PVKP010033738.1:0-24791 GCA_004027715.1 Plecturocebus donacophilus | reverse complement strand
GATATCCTTTCTTCTGCTTGGTCAATTCGGCTGTTGAAACTTGTGCATGCTTCGCGAAGTTCTCGTGTTGTGTTTTTCAGCTCCATCAATTCACTTATATTCTTCTCTAAGTTGTCCATTCTCGTTAGCATTTCATTAAATCTTCTTTCAAGGTTCTTGGTTTCTTTGCATTGGGTTAGAACATGTTCTTTTAGCTCACGGAAGTTTCTTATTATCTACCTTCTGAAGCCTGATTCTGTGAGTTCATCACATTCATCCTCCGTCAGGCCTTGTTCTCTTGCTGATGAGGAGCTGTGATCCCCTGTAGGAGGAGAGGCATTCTGATTTCGGGTGTTCTCAGCCTTTTTGCACTGGTTTCTTTCCATTTTTGTGGATTTATTCACCTGTCGTCTTTGTAATTGCCGACTTTCAGATTGGGTCTCTGAGTGGACATCCAGCTTGCTGGTTATGAAGTTTTTTCTGTTTCTTAGTTTTCCTTCGGCAGACGCCCCTTCCCCACAGAGCTGGGCCTTCCCAGGTTTAGCTGTGCTTGCTGTGCTTCCCAGGTTCAGCTGTGCTTGCTCTCAGTCCTCAGTGCTTCCAATTGCTCTTCTCCTTGTGGGGTTGGGACCAGCGGAGCCCAACTAAAAGGGCACCCAGTCCCGTATACTCCGCACTGAGAAGCACCGCGCTGGAGGGCCAGCAAAACAGCCGCGCTGGCCAAAAGATTCACACTGGCGACCCGTGTGGCTCCTTCGCCAGGAATCTCCCAGTTTGTGGGCATCAAACATTCATCTGAAATTGCGGCGTCCACTCACTCTTTTCGCTTTCACTGGGAGCTACAATCCTGAGCTGCTGCTATGCGGCCATCTTGGATCTCTCTCCAACACAAAGCCATTTTATATTCACATGGTTCCCTTCGCCCCTAATCCCCTATAGGGACAACACAGAGTAACCCAGATGTGCACTGTACATGCTGTGGTTTTGTGTCACAACTGAGAAACATTGAGCTTGAGAAACATAAATCTTTTATGGTGGGCTTCAAGCAAATCTGCCTAACTTTTACACTGGGGGAGATCTTATTATGCTAGACAACAAACAAGCCTGCCCCATTTTAAAAAGGAAGACAATCTTTTAAGACTGCTTTCTAAGCAAATATCTTTGAAAAGACAGGTCAGAACAAAAAGCTGTCAGTCCTTCAGCTCATAAGACTTGCAGAAATGCTAAAGACTTAGGGATAATTGTTTCTCAACAACCAGAAAAAAATAAAATAAGAAGAAGATTCTAAATGTTTACACAAGGAAAATGTAGACCTATTCAGAGTTTTAATTGCCAGTTCTAGAAACTAAAATACAATGAAGCAACACTAAATGTCTAAGAGAAATTATTTTCCACCAAAAATTTTACACCCAGCCAAATTATCAATTGAGTGAAGTAGAATAAATACATTCTCAAATATGCACAGATTTTTTAGGAAATAAATTGCTAAGCACATTCTACAGAAAAATACCAGCAAGCTACACAGCAAATCAAATGAATATAGAAGGAAAAATATATAATATATAGTATACAGGGGATTCAACATAGGTGATCAGCAGAGGGAAATTCTAAGATGATGGTTACATAAATCTCAGGTTAACTGCTTAGCAGATCATGAAAGCACGCATTATAGAATGGGAAGAAGTGATGACTTGGAAGGAAGAGATCAAGTGGAATAGGAGGGAGGGAGAACTAATAGATTTTATTTAAACTTACTAGTTGAAAAATAGTACTGATAGAGGATGCCAGATCTGTTCCAATTTGGGGTCTAACTAGTAACAGGTTGCTATGGTCCGAATGCTTATGGTCCCCCAAAATTAATGTTAAAATCAATTACCAATGATATGATATTAGAAGGTGGGTGGGGCATTTGGGAGGTGATTGGATCATGAAAGCAGAAGTCTCATGAATAGAATTAGTGCTCTTATAAAAGAGGTTTTAGAGAGCTAAATAACCCTGTTTACCATGTAAGGACGCAGCTAGAAGGTGCCGTTTATAAACCAAAAGCAGATCCTGATCAGAAACTGAATCTGCTGGTCCTGAATCTCAAACTTCCCAGTCTCCAGAACTGAGAAGTACATTTCTGTTGCTTATGAGCTATCCAGTTTATGATATGCTGTCATAATAGCCTGAAAGAAATAATACATAGGTTTATTTTTTAAACTAAGCATATGAAAAACTGGAAACAGTTAAGTCCAGGAAAAGAGTTACAAAAAAAGAGAATAACACTATAGTATTTGACTAACAGAGACTAATATTAAATAGTCAAAATAATACAAACATATACTGACTATGGAATGACTGTGTTGTAACTACATTGGGAAGATGGGCAAAAGAGAATGGGAAGTGATAGTTATATAAATATTAAATACTAAATTCTCATCTACTAATAGAATGTACCAAATTATGTCTACTATTAACAACAAGAAGTGACAATCCAAGCATTTTATTTTGAAATGTGGAAGTAGTATCACAAGAAATAGCTAAAAATGTTGAAAATGGTTTATTCATTGGTGAGTGGGACCAGGGTATTTACGAATGAGGCAGTGGAATGGCTTGGGAGGAAGACAGAAATAGTAAGTAATTTTCTCATTGACTTCAAATTTGTTATATATCCTTAAATTCTATAGACCTTTTTAAAACATGTGCTTATTTGACTCAGACAAAGTTAAACTGTGTTATAGAACTCCATGTTTATGTGGAAGTGTTTTAACCTCACCATTCTTTCAGTTATTAAAGTGCCTCTGTTCTCATTTGTTTTATATACCAGGCTTCTATTTGGATTAATTTTAAGACTTTTTTTCTGTTAAAATATAAGTGAATGAAATAAAAACCTAAATAATATTATCTAAAAAAGTAATAGTATAATTAAATAATAATATAAAATAACAAAGTACACTTGGAACATACCATATTAAAGCAAAATAATAAACTGCTAAATATAGGATGTTATGTATCAGAAATGGGCTAGTGTAGAGATCATTTGAAGATGATAGGTGATTTTTCTTGTTCTTGTTGTAGGTCATCCTACGTTGGCAGTAGACAGAGCAAGCCCTATCTAATAGTGAAGTTATAATTCTTCTTAGGAAGGAAAATATTCCCTTCCACCTTTATTCTTACAACATCCAAATCTTGCTAATACATTTACAAATTAAGATTTCTTAATTGAGGTGTCATAAGCTCCATTTAAATTAGCTTAAGGGTTATTCCCAGCTCTCCTGTGATCAGTTAAAAACATTAGCTTAAGGGAAAATAAAATGAAACTTCCTGACTTGTGTAACTGAACAACTTGAGAATAAATTTTTATGCTAGTTAGATCCAGGAGCTCAAATATCAGGTGTTAGCCAGAAGATCTTACTCTCTTCATCCTTCAGCTTTGCTGCTCTATATCGGCTTTATTCCAAGGCAAGTCCTCTACTTACAGAATGGAACTCCAAGCTGATAGCCAATAATCACAATTACCCCAAGAAAGAGCCACTCTTTCAAAACAATTCCACAAAATTTCCAGATTAGTTCTGATTGAATCAATTTAAGTTATCTGCCCTTCCATAAATCAAAGCCCTCTAGATCCTCATGGAACACTAAAAATGGGAAATAAGAAGAAAGAGCCATGCAAATTATTTGGCAGCATCATTCCTGCTGGGCAGGTACCAATCTGGAAACTGGATGCTGAAACAGGGTACAACTTACCCTGCCCTCTATGTAAGTAAAGGTTGAACAGTTTGTGAGGGTGATTCCGCTCCCTGCTGCCCCTGGATCCTCAAGCAAGGCCTCAGTAATAAAGGCTACATTTTGCCTCTTGGCTAAGTTGCCTTAGATGATAGCTTGGAGGAGAACTGCTTTCCAAAGAAAGCAAGTGACCGGCCTAAGGAAAGTTCTATTAATTTGAGAGTTGTACGTGGTTTTTTTTGTTGTTGTTTGTTTTTTTTTTTAACGCTTGGGTGGATAGCATTATTATCTTTAAGCCTTTAAGTTCAACTTATAATTTCTTTAAATTTGTATAAATCTAATAATTGTTATATTGCTAAATTAAATAAACAGGAGGGCATTGGCCCAAGGTGTTCTCCATACTTCGAGTTCCTATGTAACAAAACACAACCTAAGAAAGGATGTAAACAAACTGAAAACCTAACCAAGGGGTATAACAAACAGCAGAGTCCAGCTGGTGAGGAATGGAGACTCAGTCAATCACAGGCAGCCAACTGATTAGATGATGTCCAATAAGGCAAACACCTAGCTTGAACAATCAAGCTATTTCTGTACTATATTTCTATACTTTACTTCCATGTGCCATTTGTAAACACACACTGCGCACTTTGCAGAGCAAACTTCTGAACCTCTTCTGGTTCTGAGTGCTGCCCAACTTATAAATCATTTTTTGCCCAAATAAACTCCGTTACATTTGTCAAAAGTTTTCCTTTTAACATATTCAAGTTTCACATTTGATCAATAATAAATTAACTGACAAGGTAATTTATAAAAAAGATACCTCCAAAGACTGAACCAGGAATACGTTGATTTCCTGAACAAACCAATAACATGTTGAATGAAGAAATTGAATCAGTAATAAATAATCTAACAACAACAACAACAACAACAACAAAAGCCCAGAACTTGATAGATTCATAGCTGAATTCTACCAGATGTACCAAGAAGAGCTGGTACCTTTCCTACAGAAACTATTCCAAAAAATTGAGGAAGAGGGAATTCCCCCGACCCAACTTATTCCATGAGGCCAGCCAGCATCACCGATACCAAAACCTGGCAGAGACACAACAATAAAGAAAACATCAGGCCAATATCCTTGATGAACACTAATGCAAAAATCCTCAACAAAATACTTGCAAACAAAATCCAGCAACACATCAAAAAGTTTAGCCACCAGTCTTATTCAACGTAGTATTGGAAGTCCTAGCCAGAACAAGCAGGCAAGAGAAAGAAATAAAGTACATTCAAACAGGAAAAGAGGAAGTCAAACTATCTCTGTTTGCAGACAACATGATCCTATATCTAGAAAACCCCATATTCTCGGCCCTAAAGCTCTTTCAGCTGTTAACTTTAGCAAAGTCTCAGGATACAAAATCCATGCACAAAAATTACTACCATTCCTATACACCAACAATAGCCAAGCTGAAAGCCAAAACAGAAGGGCAATCCCATTCATAATTACCACATAAAGAATAAAATACCTAGCAATACAGCTAATCAGGGAGGTGAAAGATGTCTACAATGAGAATTACAAAACACTGCTCAAAGAAATCAGAGAAGACACAAACCAATAGAAAAGCATTTCATGCTTATGGATGGAAAAGATCAGTATCATTAAAATGACCATACTGCTCAAAGCAATTCACAGATTCAATGCTGTTCCTATCAAACTACCAATTACATTCTTCACAGAAATAGAAAAAACTATTTTAAAATTCATATGGAACCAAAAAGGAGCCCAAATAACCAAGGAAATCCTAAGCAAAAAGAACAAAGTTGGAGGCATCACATTACTTGACTTCAGACTATACCACAGGGCTATAGTAATCAAAGCAGCATGGTACTGGTACAAAAAACAAAGCAAAACAACAACAACAAAAAAACAGGCACATAGACCAATGGAACACAATAGAGAGCCCAGAAATAAGGCAACACACCTACAACTACCTGATCTTTAACGAAGCTGAAAGAAACAAGCAATGGGGAAAAGACTCATCTCCATTAGTGCTTAAGTATTTTTGTTGTTATAACTGATATACCATCTCAACAAAACTGAGGTCACTGGGTGGAAGGCCTGGTGATAGGTGCCTTATCTGTCAAAATTTCTAGGCCAGGACATGGAATCTAATAAATTACAGGCTGAGTCTATCTAAGCCACAGGTGAACACTATGGCCCTTTTCTCATAGTTATTCACAATCTGTGATGTCAATGAGCAAACCTAAGTCCACATCTTTCAGTTAAAACATATTTTGCCAACCAAGTCAATATGCAAGGCATCTGTCAAGTTTTATCTTTATCAGTGTTTGCTCTTCCATCTGGAATTCTTTATTGCAAAATTTTATTTCATCACTATCTGTTTATTGAATAATAAAATTATATATTCTTTTCATATTCCCTGGCCTGCTTATAGTCATTCTATTGACAGTTATGATTGCTTAAAAGAGAAAGAGCAGAGCTGGAGGTAATTTGGCTGTCTTTCTCTTTCTCCCCCATGTCTACTAGGACCACTCTGGTAGACATGGGGTAGCAGGTGCAGAAAGAAGGAAACATAGCTGTACCTGGTAATGAAACACTGCCATTGTCCTCTATACTTTGATGCTTGTGATGGTCCCAGCCTGCTCACCTGCTTTTCACTTGTGTATGCACTGTCCAAGAAAACCTGCCTTGATTATTCAGACCTCAAACATCCCTTCACTCAAGACAGTAGTACAAACATGTTAAAATTATGATAACAACTAGAAGAGCTAAAAACAAACAGAAGGGTAGGGTTAAATTGGGATACAGAAGAAATACAAATATTATAGTTCATTTTATCTCCTACCTGTCATTTTCCCCATTATATAGCACATACATAATGAAAAGCTTCAAGAGGGTTGGTACCAAGTCAGTTTTGTTCACTGCGTTATCCCCACTGTTTGGCCTACAGTGTAGGCTGAATAGGTGAAAGATTGGGTGAACAGATAAGTAATGAGCCATTCACACAATGAAATACCATACAGCAATTAAAACAAATAGTTAAATCTCTAAATTGATATGAAAATATGTTGTATTGTTAGTGTTTTGGCAGCAAATAACAGAAAAACTCCCAAATAAATAAGACATGTAATATAAAAAATTCTCATGTAAGAAGTCCCTAAAAAGAGAAGCTATCAAGTCAAAAAAAAAAAAAAATCCAGGCCAGACATGGTGATTCATGCCTGTAATCCCAGCACGTTGGAAAGTCGAGGCAGGAAGATCATTTAGGACCAGCCTGGGCAACAAAGTGAGACCTTGTCTCTACAAAAAAAAGAAAAAAAAGAAAAGATAAAATTAGCCAGTCATGGTGGTGTATGCCAGTAGTTTCAGCTACTCAGGAGACTAAGCTGGGAAGATCACTTTAGCCCAGGCAGTCAAGACTGCAGTGAGTTGTAATCATGCCACTGCACTCCAGCTTGGGCAACAGAATGAGACTCTCTCTCTCAAAAAAAAAATCCAGTTTCTATTCATGTTTCCACAGTCAACAGTAGGTCAACAACCTGTCCTGAGGCTGGTTCTCCTCATGTTATAAGGTAGCTGCTAGAGTTCCAGTTGTCACATGCCAGTATAGCTCTGTCCAGAAGATGGCTTATCCCTTTTAATTTTTTATTTTATTTTAGGGATGGGGGTCTAGCTAGGTTGCCCAGGCTGGTCTCAAATTTCTGAGTCCAAATAATTCTCCCACCTTCCAAGTACCAGGGTCTACAAGCACAGACCGCCATGCCTAGCACATTTGCTGTCACAATTTAGGAGCAACAAACCTTTTCTACACTTTCCAATTGACTTCCCTTCATCTCTCATTGACATTGCAAATACTCCTAAATCAATCCCTGGATAAAAGAATAAAATTGTCTCAAATAGCTTGGTGAGGCCCATGGTCCTGTAGTAGAGAGATGAGTATCTGAACCAAATCAGAATTCCTTATCAAGGGTAAAGGGGAGAAATGGCCTTTGGCTATGCCACCTGCAGTTCCTGCCATAGAAGTCTGCAATGCTGTGAATAGAAGAAATGAGTTGAAAAAAACTGTATAACATGATTCCCATGGTGTTAAAAGCAGATACATAGATATTTATAAATTATATGTATTTATAAATATTTACATTTACTTGATAATATTTATAATATAGATATTTATAATATATATAATTTATAAATATATATATAGACACATCCTATTTCTATATTTCTTTTAATATTTTGTGTTTCAGGCCCATATGGTAAAAACACTTCTATTACAAAATCTAAAATCCTTTGTCCTTTGTTAGATTTATTACTAAGTATTTAATACTACTGTGAGTGGTATATTATTTTTTAAAATTACATCCTGTATTTGCTGCTTGTATCTTTTAGAAATAGTTTAATAGTCTTACTGCTCCTGTCTCATAATCTCCCAAACATTCCTCTACCTACTGAAATATAGTTTTTGCCCCTAATAGTTCTTACCCAAAGCAGGAATATCCTCCTTAATCCATACCTTACACTTATAGAATCCTTTCACCTTGATGAACATTTCCACTTTCTTGAAATACTCTCTTCTCTTAGATTCTGTGACTACTCCCCTACAGCTCTGACTTTCCTTTTCAGTCTCTTTTGTGTGTTCTCTTCCTTTGTTCATTCCTTAGGTTAGTATTTCTCAACATTGTTGCCCTAGACCCCCTTCTCATTCTGCACATTTTATGTTGGCAGTCTCTTCTTCATGTATGACTTTACATATTATTTATAACCAAATGACTATTAACTGTTCTTCTGCTCTATTCTTTCAGAAACTATGCCAGAGACTGTTGATGTTCACCAATATCCATACTCTTCTGAGACACAAGCTATTTTTAGCCATTTTTGGTAATGTACTTTTTAGTCATTTTTGCTGTTCAGAGTGATTATGTAATGTTACTCTGGAAGTAAAATTACTACTTCTAGTGCTGGCCCATAAAACCCTCCCGTGAGCAATACTCATTCTGCTGGGGAAATGAAAGAATATCAGAGACCTGGATGAAAGTCCTAGATGAAAGGAGTCTGAATTATCACATGCAGCAGATTCCTATTCTACCACTTCAAACCACATTGAACTTTTAAGTGAGTGTGAAATAAGCTTTTATTGCATTTAGTTTAACACAGCATTCTCCCCTTATCCATGATTTTGCTTTCTGTGGTTTCAGTTGCCCAAATACAATACAATTTGCTATTTGGAGAGAGAGAGAAAGATCACATTAATATAACTTCTATAACAGTATATTGTTATAATTGTCCCTTTACTATTGTTGCTAATTTCTTACTGTGCCTCATTATAAATTAAACTTTATCATAGGTATATATGTATAGGAAAACATAGTATATGTAGAATTACATACAAACTGTAGTTTCAGTGGATATGGGGCTCCTGGAATGTATTTCCCATGGATAAGGTAGGGACTACTGTACTAAAGCATTGTCTGTTTCAATAACTAACATTATTTACTTTAACTAATAGAGACCCACATATTTAATTGCTTCTCTAGCTTTGTCAAATACAGCCAGACACAAAGCAAGCTCATCACCTTCCTCTCCCCCAACAACCTCCTACCTAACCTTCCTCTCCTTTAGCTCTGATCTCTCTCAGTTATTACCTTATCTACCTAATTTTTTAAAAGGAACATCTGTCAATCTTGAGTCCTTCCTCTGTATCACACAGGGATCTCTGGAATCTAACCACTTTTCTCTATGCTCACTTCTGCCACTTTCATTCCAGGCATCATCACCTGGCTTACTGCAATAGACTCCTGATTTCCCTGCTTATATTCTTGCCTTTCTCCAATTTGTCTTCCATAGTGCAATCAGATTTGTCTTGGAAAACTGTAAATAAATCATGTTACTATTCTCCTCGATATTCTGAGAATAAAGCTCGTCCATCTTAGCCTGACTTAAAAAGTCCTACATTAACCATCCCTTGTGTATCTCTCCAGCCCCATCACTGTGCCACTTTTTCTTATACTCAATCCTCTACCATGCTGGATATTTTTCTATTCCTCAAACATATTATAAACTTTGTTCTTCTCTCTGCTACTGCCTATTAATATGAATAATGGCAGTGACAACATTTAATTTTTATGCTATTGTATTTTCAGAGTGTTTGGTATAAGTTAAGACTCAATACTTTTAAAGTGATTGATACACTAAGTTTGGTTAGACCACAGACAAAACCTACATGTATATTCCATATAAAGACATATGTCAGAGTTCTCAGTCACATTAATATCTATAAATAAAAACACTAAAATCAACTGTACTTTAAAAATAGTAATTATATTAGAGAAAAAGGATATATGTAACTGTAGCAAAGAGACTCATAAGGAAAGTAGCTTAAAGAACAAAAAACTGTATTTCCCACTCACATCACAGTTCTAATGTGGGTTGTCCAGGTTGGCAGAGCAGCTATTGTCCATATGGACATTCAAGGATCTGAATCCTTTCCTCATACAGCTCCTCCACTCTCTTGGAGATTGTGCCACCGTCTACATGGTCGAAACTGGGTCACCATGAGTTCTAGCCAGTGAAAAAGGAGAAGAGAACATGGAAAACACAAGAGAATAGAACATGCACCAGCCTGGCTTCCAACAGAAAAGCAGAACCAGTAGGATAGATATATATTGATATTGATAGATATATATTGATATAGATATATATTGATATGTCCTCACCCAAATCTCATGTTGAGTTGTAATCCCCAGTGTTGAGGAAGGGACCTGGAGGGAGGTGACTGAATCCATGGGGGCATATTTTTTCCTTGCTATTTTCATGATACTGAGTTTTCAAAAGATCTGGTTGTTTAAAAGTGTGTAGCACTTCCCCCTTCACTGTCTCTCCCCTGCCACCATGTGAAGACATGCTCATCTCTCCCTCACCCTTCTACCACGATTGTAACTTTCCTGAGGCCTCCCCAGCCATATCTCCTGTACAGCCTGTGGAACTGTGAGTCAATTAAACCTCTTTTCTTCATAAATTACCCAGTCTCAGGTAGTTCTTTATAGCAGTGTGAGAACAGACTAATACAGGAAATTGGTACCAAAGAAGTGGGCCATTGCTATAAAGATATCTGAAAATGTAAAAGCAGCTTTGGAACTGGGTAATGGGCAGAGTTTGGAACAGTTTGGAAGGCTCAAAAGAAGACAGGAAGATGTGGGAAAGTTTGGAACTTCCTGGAGACTTTTAACATGGTTTTCACCAAAATGCTGATAGTGATATGGACAGTGAAGTCCAGACTGATGAGGTCTCAGATGAAGATAAGGAACTTATTGGAAACTGGAGCAAAGGTCCAGAATAACAAAGAGACTGGCAGCATTATGCCCCTGCCCTAGAGTTCTGTGGAACTTTGAACTTGAGAGAGAGGATTTAGAGTGTCTGGTGGAAGAAATTTCTAAGCAGCAAAGTGATCAAGATATAGCCTGGCTACTTCTAACAGCATATGCTCATATGCATTCAAAAAGAGATGGTCTGAAATTGGAACTTATAATGAAAAGAAGCAGAGCATAAAAGTTCGGAATATTTGCAGCCTGACCATTTGGTAGAAAAGAAAAACTCACTTTCTGGGAAGAAATTCTAGCTGGCTACAGAAATTTACATAAGAGGAGCCAAATGTTAATAGCCAAGATAATGGGGAAAATGATTCCAGGGCATTTCAGATATCTTCACAGCAGCCCCTCCCATCACAGGGCTGGAAACCTAGGAGGGAAAAATGATTTGTGGACTGGGCCCAGGGCCCTACTGCTCTGTGCAGCCTCAGGACATGCCTCTCTGTATCTTAACTGCTCCAGCAAAAGCAGTGGCTAAAAGTGGCCAACGTACAGCTCAGGCTTTTCCAGAGGGTGCAAGCCCCAAATGTTGGCAGCTTCCACATGATGTTGGGCCCGCAGGTGCACGGAAGGCAAGAGTTGAGTTTTGGGAGCCTCTGCCTAGAGGATGTATGTTCATTTCAGAAGAAGTATGGAAACAAATGGATGTCCAATTAAAAGTCTGCTGCAGGGGCAGAGCTCACATAGAGAAGCTCTACTAGGACAGTGTGGAGGGGAATGTGGGGTCAGAGTTCCCACACAGAGTCCCCACTGGAGCACTGTCTAGTGGAGTTGTAAGTAGAGGGCCACTGTTCTCCAGACTCCAGAATGGTAGATCCACTAACAGGTTGCACCGTGCATGTGAAAACACGTCACATACTCAGTGCCAGCCCATGAAAGAAGTTGTGGGGGCTACATTCCACTGACCCACAGGGGAAGAGCTACTCAAGGCCATAGAAACTGACATGCCATAGGTGTGACACATAGAGTCAAAGGAGATTATTTTGGAGCTTTAAGATTTAATGACCATTCTGCTAGGTTTGGGACTTACATGGGACCTTTAGCCACTTTGTTTTGGCCAATATCTTCCTTTTAGAATGGGAGCATTTACCCAATACCTGTGTCACCACTGTATCTTGGAAGTAACTAACTTATTTTTGATTTTACAGGCTCACAGGTGGAAGGGACCTGCCTTATCTCAGATGAGACTTTGGACTTAGACTTTTGAGTAGATGCTGGAATTAGTTGAAATTTTGGGGGACTTTCAGGAAGGTGGGGTTTGTTTTGTAATATGAGAAGGACATGAGATTTGAGAGAGGCCAGAGCGAAATAATATAATTTGGCTCTGTGTTCGCATCCAAATCTGATGTTGAATTGTAATCCCCAGTGTTGGGGGAGGGACCTGGTGGGAGGTGGTTGGATCATGAGGGTGAATTTCTCCTTTGCTGTTCTTATGATATTGAGTGAGTTCTCCTGAGATCTGGTTGTTTAAAAGTGTATAGTACTTCCCCCTTCATTCTCTGTCTCCTGCCACCATGTGAAGATGTGCTTGCCTCCCCATCACTCTTCTGCCATAATTGTAAGTTTTCTGAGGCCTCCCCCTGCCATGCTTCCTGTACAGCCTGTAGAACTGTGAGTCAATTAAACTTCTTTTCTTTATAAATTCCTCAGTCTCAGGTAGTTCTTTATAGCAGTGTAAGAGAAGACTAATACATATATCAAGAGATTTATTGCAAACAATTGGCTTGGGTGATTTTGGGTAGGAATCCAAGGAATATTGGCTAGAAAAATCTCAAATCTGTAGAGCAAGACCCTCAGGAAAGGCAGGCTGCAAACTCTATGACAGAAACTAATGTTCACAGATAGAATTTCCTCCTCCTCAAGGAAATCTCACTTCTGCTCTTAAGCACTTTCAACTGACTGGATTGGTCCCAATTCAAGGATAACATCTTTTTTGTAAAGGCAACTCAGTTATCAATCACAGCTACAGAAGGTATCTTTAAAATACCTTCACAGGCTGGGTGTGATGGCTCTTACTTGTAACCCCAACACATTGTGAGGCCAAGGCAGGAGGACTGCTTGGCCCAAGAATTCCAGACCAGCCTGGGCAACACAGTGAGACTCTGTCACTATTTTAAATAAATAAATAAATAACCTTCACAGCAATACCTCAATTCTCATTTTATTGAATAACTGAGGACTGTAGCCTAGCCAAGTTGGCACATAGAACTAACCATCACAGAGGAGAAGGGAACATGGAGGGATGCATAGAGGAGAAGAACACCTAGAGAAGAATCACACACTGAGTTCAGGCCCAGGTGAAGGAGGCACTTTGACTTGCACTCACATTCCATTGTGAGATCTTAGTCATGTGGATGCACCTAACTGCAAGGAAGGCTAGGAAATTTAGTCCAATCATGTGCTCAGTATAAAAGCAAAAACAGTTTTAGTGGACAACTAAGTGAACACCATGGCTTATGAGAAAGTGGGTCTTTTTGAAAAAGTGGGTCTCAGTTCTTTAGTTGCACATGTTTGGTCTTCATGCTACAGAACTGAGAATGGACTTTTTCCAAATAAAGTCCAACTAATACCTAAAAATCTGAAATCATTGCTGACACATATTGGCCTATGTATACAATAGAACATACAAGGCTATCTCCTCAGCATTGCTTGTTCAGCTGCTGTTTTTTCCAACAAAGCTATGAGCTTTGATCAAACTTCAGTAATTATTTGTGCAAATTTTCATCATATAACCCTGATAAATGTACTGAGTCCATATTATATCATTGACATTCTACTACCTATTTTATAATAAACAATTGAGAACTACTAGTTCTAGCAATTCACTGAGAAAGAATGATAAACACTGAAATATTCTGGCTGACTAAACTAGAGAGATTTGATCATGTAAGAGCAAGATTTTTGACTTTGAAACATGTGAAAGAGTGTGAAATAACTCTGAGGCTGAAAACATGTTTCACTTCTTTTAGCAGCTTTATTTCATTTTCACTCATTCACTCTTTTTTTGAATCTATAGACATGACTCCAAAATAACCTTTCTGCTGGCACCCTTCCATTCATTTTCTCCTCATTGTCGGTCTTCCTAAAATCTAATTACTAAGCAAGGAAGAAAGAAATAGAAGGAGACAGCCTGGAACTTCACTGAGTTTGGCTTCCTTCCAGCTCTGATTTTTCCACACGCATTCCCAACACTGCCAATGAGGCTTACGTGACTTCCATGTTGGTGAGATGGCATTATCACTATACTATCACTCCAGGGTTCCTAAAACATTATGTGTGGCCATGTATTGTAGTTACTATTTTAATATATCTCACTTTCAAATGAGGTGAAAGGTAGTGAGGAATCCAGTTAAGACATGGTGCCTGTTCTCCAGAAATTTACCAGTTAGGGACATGATAGATGCACACAGAACAAAATTAGAGCCCATCCCTTACTAGAAGAATCTTTGGGTTTTTATGAACTTTTTCTCCCTTCTTCCTCTCCAGGTTTTGTTTCCAGATGTTTCTGAAAGCATTACCGAAGCCAGCTGGGAAGAAGAGCAGTTCGGATGAGATGGGGATAAATAGTTAATAAAACTTGGTTATCTATTCTGGAAAAAATAAATAGCTGATAACATCATTCTGAACTCTTACAGTGAATTCCACATAGACACTGGAAATGCAAGCTTTCATGAATTGCTTGCCTTTGAGTCAGGTACTGTATTAAGGACATTATGTTTAGGACTAGATTTACTTCTCCATAAAGCCAATTCTATGAGGTAAGTATAATTAGTCCCAATTTTCAAATAAGAAAATCAGTGTTTAGAGAGATTGATTAATTTGCCCAAAATCAAATTGCAAACACGTGGCAAAGATGTTACCTTATCTGTGTTTTTTCTGCTGCACATAAATGCAAAAGGATCTGAGTTAAAAGAAATTGTCTCTGGCAGTATCTTAGCACAAGCTGCTTGTTTTAAAATGTTGTTTAAGCCTAGGAGACTTAAATAACAAAAAATGTATTTCTCAGCTCTAGATGCTGGAAGTCCAAGATAAAGATGTCAGCAGATTCAGTGTTTGGTAAGGACCAGCTTCTTGGTTTGTAGATATCCATCTTTTCATTGCATCCTCACATGGCAGAGAACAGAAGGCAGAAAGCAGAGAGCAGAGAGAAGTGCTACTTCCTGTATTTTTATAAGAGTGCTAATCATTTATGAGGGCTCCACCCTCATGACCTAATCACTTCTAAAGGCCCTACTGCCTAATACCTTCATATTGGGGATTTGAATTTCAACATCTGAATTTTAGGGGTAACACAAACATTCAGCCTATAGCAGGTACATTTAAAAATAATTATTTCCACTCATTAAAAATATAAAAAATAAAAATGTTAATTATTAAAGATTTTAATGTGTATGAGACTGACTGCAGAATCCATTTTCGAAAGATCACGGAACTACTTGGATAAATTGAGTGAAAGTTTAGAGAATAAAATGGTGCAAGGACAAAGAAGAGAGGAGGAGGAGAGAGAACCTGTTTTTATCCTTTGGCTGCTGAAAAGCTTGCCTGAAGTTAGCCTTAACTAGATTTAGAAATAAATTCCAGCACGTACTCAAAGTTAGTGGGTGTTAAATTACAATGGTATAAGGTTTATTTACAAGCTAAAGATATTAAAAATGATATTTTATTTGTATATATTTTTATTCCCTCATTAAATAGGCCTTTTAAACTACCATTACAAAATAATATAATTATCACTTTTAAAAGAAATGATCTCAATCTATATTCTACTTGCCCTTCAAGACACCAAGTCCTTAGCTCACATAGTATTTTTTCACCCACAAAGACAACTCTGAAAGCACCAAACTGTTTCTGCCTCTATTAGCATACTTTTTACATTATACTAAAATTCTTTTTATGTATTTATAAATGACATCTAACATGGTACCTGCATAGATAACAGCGGATGAATGAAAGAGCGGGAGAGAGACAGAAATGAAAGAAAAAAAGAGAGAATGAATACTCAAAGAAGGATCTTTGCCCAGGATGCACTCACACTCATGGAAAAGAGCAACAGCATTGCTAGCATTCACTGAGCACTTACTATGTGTCACGCCCTGCTCTGTAAACAGTTACCATCATCCTTCTCATTATTATCTATGAGCATACATTATTTCTCTGAGAGAAACTGTGATTATGGAGTAAGACCAAAGTCACAGTTAGTAAACGATGAAGTCATTACTTAAACCTTAGCAACCTGAGTCTAGATCCCATACTCACATCCAGGACTTTCTACTACCTTCCAAATAAACAGGTAATTACAGTGTTCCATGCCCAAAGAGAACTGTGTTCCAAGTGCCAAAGGAACAGAGAAGGCCTACTCTGTGCAGGTGAGAAAGAAGACAAGCCCAGGCAAAGAGAAAAGTTTACCCCAAGTAATAGAGACCTGAAAGCCTGTGGCAAATTCCATGTGTGAAGAAGGTAGTACAGGGTGGAGTGGGGGAGCAGGGCTGGAGACTCAAATGTGGGCTGGGAACTGATTTTAAATTTATTTTCATCTCATTTTCATTCAACATTTCACAATCAACTATTTACTGAACACCTACTACAGGCCAGCAAACAGCCATGAATAAAGCAGACAGAAACTCTTTATGGGGCTTACATCCTGCGGGAAA
This sequence comes from Plecturocebus donacophilus, assembly GCA_004027715.1. Taxonomy (NCBI): domain Eukaryota; kingdom Metazoa; phylum Chordata; class Mammalia; order Primates; family Pitheciidae; genus Plecturocebus; species Plecturocebus donacophilus. The sequence continues at coordinate 8,073 of PVKP010033738.1, read as the reverse complement.
GGTGACAGACAATAGATGTATGTATTGTGGCACATGGTGATGAGACGGGAAAAGTCTTCCCTTATCCCCCTCACAGGGCATGCGACAGGGGTGTGGCTCGCTTCTTCTGTGTCCCGCTGCTCAAACCCCTAGGTGGAACATGCAGAGGGGAAAGTCACGGGGTTCTGACCCCACAGTGCATCTAGGGTGGAGTATTTACAGCTCCCGAAGCTACGGTGGGTGAGTGTTACAGTGTGCTCTTTCCATTTTGCCATCTACAGGTGGCTTGTGTTAATTAGCTCAGTTGGACCATCTGCGGAGGGCTTTCTGTATCCTGGGGTTCTTGCCCTGTGTACCAGAAAATTCAGATCACACGTGGGCTTGGAGGTTGGGTGCAAGGTTTTACTGAGTGAAGGCAGCTCTCAGAGAGGTAGATGAGGAGGCCAGAAGGGTATGGAGTGGGAAGGTGGTCTTCCCCTGAAGTCAGGCCACCCAGAGACTGGACTCTCCTCCAGCCGAATTCCCCTCGGTGTCTGCATCGTTCTTCCGTCAGTGGCCTGCTGGCATTTGCCAGTGTTTTCTTCTGCTAGTGTGTTCCTCTTGACGTCCAGCCACTTATATGTATGCCCACTAGGGTCTTGGGGTTTTTATAGGCACAGAATGTGGGGGTGCGGTGGGCCAGAGTGGTCTTAGAAAATGCAACATTTGGGTATGAAAGCAGGAGTGACTGTCCTCACTTAGGTCCGGTCCGTGGGCACAGGCCTGAGGGTGGGCCCTCACCAGGGACCCTGCCCTTCTCTACCCAGCACTGCCCCGCCCCCTGCTATATCAGTGGTACGTGCTAAGAATGAAAATCAACCAATATAAGGAGACACAGAGTGAGGAGTGGGTGCTATTTGAGATACAGTGGTGTCTGATAAAACATTTGTCCAGAGAATGCAAATAAAGGAAGGCTTTATTTTATGAGCAGGGACAGTTCATGAAGGAGTTTAAGTAGGGATGTGATTTGATAAGATTTCCTTTTCTGGAAGCCACTTTTTGCTAATGGCTTGGGGTGGTGACAGGGAGTTGAGGTTGAGGAGAGGCAGAGGACCACTTAGAAAACAATTGTGAACTATTATAATAATAACGGGAAATTATGACAGACTAAACCATGGTGGCAACATGTGTGCGGTTTTTAAATAACAATAAGCTTCTAGTAGAACCTAGAACACTCAGGACGTCTCTTCTCAGTAACTTGGACCAGAGACAACTGTAAATGTGCTAAAAGCCAGAAGATGTTGGGGAGGCTGGCAAAGAGAAAACCTAAGTTATTTATTGCTCAGCCTGCAACATCCATGAGTGACTAAAGACAGTATGCGGACCTTTTTCTCACTTACAAAAGCAAGTGCTACCAGAAAGGAAGAAGAAAACCTTGAAGTTATCCTAGCTTACGAGAGTGGTATCATCTAGTATCTTTATTGCCATGGATGACAATAGGAGATACAACATTCTAATAGCTCCTTTTTCCCACTCACACAGACATTAACCACCCCATGGTCAGTCCCCCACCAGCATGTGTGCCCACCACAAAGGTCACTGGCACTCGACATAGATGCAGTGAGGTAGGTACTGCCATACAGCAGAGAAAGGTGAGGGCTGGCAGCCTGGCAATGGAGAAGAGAGAAGAGGACAAGGTGCTATGAAGACAGGAGGGAGGGCCAAGGCTGTGCCTGAGCTAGCTTTATTGGACCTACTATTAGAAGACTAAAAGAACCGAAAGTCAGCCAAGAGCCGTGGCTCATGTCTGTTATCATAGCGCTTTCAGAGGCTGAGATGAGAGGACCACTTCAGGCCAGGAGTTCAAGTTCAGCCTGGGCAACATAGCAAAACCCCATCTCTTCAAACCATTTTAAAAATTAACTGGGCATGGTGGCATATGCCAGTATTCCCAGCTATTCAGGAGATCACTTGAGCCCAGGGGTTCAAGGCTGCAGTGAACTATGATCACACCACTGCACTCCAGCCTGGATAACAAAGCAAGACCCTGTTTCTAAAAAATAAAAATTAAAAAAAAGAAATGAAAGTCAACAACCCATAATGAGGACAAACACCAAACACCACCATATAGAAAGGGAACAGGAGCTTCAGGACAGTGCCCAGCCTGGAGGCGATGGGTGGCATGAATTCTTTCTTTCTTCTTCCCTAAATCATAGCAGCATTGTTTACAATAGCAAAGACCTGGAACCAATCCAAAGGCACATAGACAATAGACTGGACAAGGAAAATGTGGCACATATACACCATGGAATACTATGCAGCCATAAAAAATGATGAGTTCGTGTCCTTTGTAGGGACGTGGATGAATCTGGAAACCATCATTCTTAGCAAACTGACACAAGAACAGAAAATCAAACACTGCATGTTCTCACTCATAGACAGGTATTGAACGATGAGAACACAGGGACACAGGGAGCGGAGCATCACACACTGGGGTCTGTTGTGGGGGTGCCAAGGGAGGGATAGCTGGGGGTGGGGAGGTTGGGGAGGGATAACATAGAGAAAAATGCCAGATGTAGGTGATGGGGGGGATGGAGGCAGCAAACCACATTGCCGTGTGTGTACCTATGCAACAATCCTGCATGTTCTGCACATGTACCCCAGAACCTAAAGTACAATAAAAAAAATAATTTTTTTTTACAGGGCTATGGGTCAGATTTTAGGGAAAAATGAAAGAATTCATTAAACTAGAGGTTCTGCAAATAGATAACAGGTGTGCCACAAGATACTGATGTTTGTACTGTTTTCAGTGATGACAAAATTGAATCATTTTAAAACAACTATTCCAAACTTGCAACCGTTGAAATTATGCTTGAGAAGTCTTTTTGTAAAAGTCTCTCTGGATGTTTCCTGAACTCATGTATTCTTATTTTGCTGGTAAGCTTGGATGAATAGCAATCTACAGAGAGCCCTCTATAAAAGCTGCAATGTAGCACAAGTCCAGGTGTGTAATACGAAATAGTTTTCCTATGTGCTCCATGATGTACAAAGACAGGTTAAACTCTTGTTTGTTTTTTAAAAGGAATGTAATTTATGACTAAGTTTTGTTTACCACACTGTCCTTGCCATCTAGCAGAGAGCCTGGCACCATAAAAAGTTTACTAAAAGCTTGTCGAGAGGGAAAGTTGATTTAAGAGCCCTGGGGAGCTGTTTTAGGGTCTCTAGTGGCCACCTGATCAGCTGGAGGTCCACTTGGGGGCTGGAGATACCTTCAGTCTGCAGTTTATTTTTGATTCTGAAAAGCTAAAAGGAACTGGAGCAGGGCAGAGAAGAAGGAAAGCTGGCTGCTTGCCAGAATCAAGAGACAGAGAAATAAAGGGGTTTCCAAAGCTTTCCTTGAGCTTAGTCAGCCCAGGCTCTCCAGAGTAGAAAGAAGGCTGGGACTCTAGGTGGACAATAGAGTTGCATGGTACACATATTGAGCTTCCACACATTCACCTAATTCTGCTCCACAACAGGTAGTGAGAGAGTGGGGGTGGGAGTCGGGGAGAAAGAGTAAAGAGAGGAGAGACTAGAAAGAAAGAGAAGAGAATAAATGAGAAATCGCTACATTGTTCTCCATGCACTGAGCACCTCCAAGTGGGAGATATATATCCATTGTTCCCTTAGCCATTTACCCACATGCCTCTCACAATATAAACATCTTACTGAACTAATCTCTTCAAACATTTAATTTTTTGTAGCGTAAGGCATCTAAACATAGGTACTTAATCTAGTGCTAAACTATAGAAACAGAAATCTATTCTAACACTTTGTCAGACCTTTAAGAGATGGTGTGTTGATCTCTACCGTGACACCTTCCTAATGGATTTTCAAAGGTTTGACTTCACGGGCTGGGCTTTGTATCTAACTTCAGGAGACATTTGGCATTGTTATATTGCTCAAGTACCTGTTCCTGATGAAATGGGTAAAAGCAACTTTTACCAGCCAAAGAATAAGTGCCATTGAACAAGATGTAAATTAGCCAATTTTAGTAATATGATAAAAGGCGCATATATGAAGACACAGTTTGCAATCAAGTGTATTGCTCCAAACATTTCTGATTTAGTCAGAACTTCCAAATTGTGAATGAGTATTACTTCTCCCTCCGATTAGGCTGATTAGAAGCTTCACTTCTATTTCATAAACCATCTCCCTTGCACAGTTTTCCAGCCACCCCTTATTGTAGCCCCTAGACCATTTCTCCCTTACCACATACTTTCATGTTCTGGAATTTTTGCTTAAGCTGTTCCCTCAGCATGAGAGTCCTTTCTCCTGTCTTCTAAATTTCCAGAAAGCATATTCTTCTTGCAAGGCTGTGCTCTAATAGCCTCTTCTGTGTCTTCTATTATTTGCCTAGCTGTCTACTTGAAACTCATAATATGGTTAATATATTACTCTATAAGATAACAGATATGGAAAGGGCTTAGAACTATGGATAAACTGCCCTGCAACTGTTAAATACATTTCATCACTTTTTTCTACTTTGTACTATAATTATTAATATTCCTTCTTATATTAATTTCTTATTGCTGCAGTAACAAATGACCATAAACTTAGTTATTTAAAACACCACCAATGTATTATCTTACAGTTCTGGTAGTCAGAAGTCTGGAATGGACTTCACTAGAATAAAATCAAGGAGTCATCAGGCTAAATTCCTTCTGGAGGCTCTAGGGGAGAATTGTCTCCTTGCCTTTTCCAGCTTCTAGAAGTTACTTGTATTTCTTGGTTCATGGTCCCCGCCTCCATCTTCAGAGTCAGCAGCAAATCATCTTCAGATCTCTATGAACTCTGCGTCCATCATCACAGCTCAAACTCTGACTCTCCTCTTCCTTTTTCACTTATAAAAACCCTTAAAATTTTTGGAGGCCCACTCAGATAATTTTCTCCTTTCAAGAGCCTCAACTCAATCACATCTGCAAGGTTCATTTTGCCATGTGGAGAAACAGGTTCACAGGTATCAGGGATTAGGACTGGACATCTTGGTGGTAAAGGGATCATTCTGCCTAACACATTTCCCTATTGAGCTTTTTCCAGCTTTATTAAAAATGACTGACAAATAGAAATTGCATATATTTGGGTACATGACACAATGTTTTGATGTATGTGTACATTGTGAAGTAATGAGCTAATGAATATATCCATCATCACATATAGTTTTGGGGTTTTTTGGTGTGGTGAGAAAACGAGCTCTACTCTGTTTGCAAATGTCAAGCACACAACACATTATTAAATATAATTGCTATGCTGTACATTCTGTCTCAAGTACTTACTCATCTTAAAGCTGAAAGTTTGTGCCCTTTGACCAATATCCCCCTTTTCCTCACCCCCACCCCAACCCCCTGGTAATGACTATTCTACTCTGTTACTATAAATTCTACTTTTTTAGCTTCTACATATATAAATGAGATAATGTGGTATTTGACTATCTGTGTCTGGCTAATTTCACTTAGCATAATATCCTCAAGGCCAAATAATATTCTATTATATATGTATATATATGTACATACATATATATGTAAATATATGCACACCACATTTTCTTTATCCATTCATCTGTTGACAGACACTTACTTAGGCTGTTTCCATATCTTGGCTGTTATGAATAATACTGCAAAGAACATGGTAGTGCTGACATCCCTTTTGAGACAATTATTTTCTTCCCTTTGAATATGCATGCAGAAGTAACATTGCTGGATCATATGGTAGTTATATTTTTAATTTTTTAAGGAACCTCCATACTATTTTCTGTAATGGCTGTACCAATCTACATCCTCGCCAACAGCATACAAGAGTTTTTTCATCCACATCCTGGCAAACTCTTGTTATCTTTTGACTTTTTATTAATAACTGTCATAACAGGTGTGAGATGATAGCTTATGGTTTTGATTTGTGTTTCCCTGATGATTAGTAATGTTGAACATCCTTTCACACACCTGTTAGCTGTTTATATATCTTCTTAGGAAAAAATGTGTATTCAGATCCTTTGCACATTTTTAACCAGATTATCAGTTATTTTGGTATTGAGTTGTATGCATTTCTTGTATATTTTGGATATTAACTTCTTATTGGTACATGGTGTACAAATATTTTCTCCCATTCTGTAGGTTGCCTTTTCATTTTATTGTTTCCTTTGCTGTGTAGAAGCTTTTTAGTTTGATGTGGAAACAAGGGATCATGTCATATCAGTTTTTCACAGCACCTGCCAAAGAACCTGGCACATAGTAGGTGCTCATAAAAGGTATATGAAAAAAAATTAATGTTGCCCTTGCACCTCCTCCTCTGGATTCTGACCCTATTAGAATCACACTTGCCTATCAAAGTCCAAACTCAAGTAAATAAACTTGAGTGTCAATTGTACAAAAGCAAGTACTGTTTGATAATCAAATGTAAACAAAGAGTTTATGGAGAAAATCTTTTGTAACCCTCAATCCCAGAAATGTTAAGAAGGAACTGGACAACTTTATACCCTGACGATTTAGATGCTGACCAACAAAAGGGAAAAGGAAGGATTCAATATGAAATGAGATAGTTCACAGCCTTTAACCTAAGTAGAACCCTAATTTTGTTCATTTTTCTATGAGTAACCATGTTCTCTTATTGAGGTTACCCTCTACCCAGGGACTGAATCATGACTGATTCAAGCCATTCATGGTTGTTTTATTCCCTTGCAAGGTGATTGGCTTATATATGAATGTATTATATAATTCTGTCCAGTTATAAGTGAGGGGAAATCAACTGGGATATTACAGAAAGGTTTTCATTACTCTTAAAAATAAATAAATAAATAAATAAAATTTTAAAAAAGCAAAAACAGAAATATTTTCCCTTTGTCTACCTCTGGATATTCTTGTCTTCATAAGATCATTTGTAACCAAGCAGCCATTGTGGAAATCAGCAAAAGAGGATGGCATAAATAAAAGTGTCTCTGTTGACATTTGAGGCAAGTTGAAGGTAGGGCAAAAAAAACTTCCCTATCTTCAAACTTCTAGGTATGCAGTAAAATAAGTCTTATTATTTAGACCACTTTTTGGCATGTTTTCCTTTTACTACTTGTAGCCTAAGGTAGATTAAAGATGTCCATAAATTATTTACTTCTATTATTGAGCAGTATTGTCCAATTGCTCTCCCTTTGAATCCAGGTGGTCCCTAGTGGCTTGCTTGATCAATAGAATACAACGGAGACTTAAGAGTTCAGGTCATAAGAAGACTTGCAGCTCTCATAGCCTTTTTTTAATTACTTATTTATTTTTTTTAGAAATTAGGTCTCATTATATTGCACAGGCTGGTCTCAAACTACTAGACTCAAGCAATCCTCTCACCTCAACCTCCCAAAGTGTTGAGATTACAGGCATGAAACACCATGCCTGGCATCTATACAGTCTTCTTGAAGGCTCCCTCTGAAAGACAGTAGCAGCAATGTAAGAAATCTGGGAGAGAGATCCAAGATGGCCGATTAGCAAAAGCTCAGGAATGTAGCTCTCAGTGAAAGCGCAAAGAACGAGTGGACGCCACACTTTCCGACGAATTTTTGTTGCCCACAGACCGGGAGATTCCCAGCAGAGGAGCCACACGGGTCGCCAGCGCGACTCTTTTGGCCAGAGCGTCTGTTTTGCCGGGGCCCCAGTGCAGCGCTTTCCGGTGCGGAGTATACGGGACGGCCGGGCTCAGCTGGTCCCATCCCCACAAGGAAAACAGCAATTGGAAGCGCTGAGGACTGAGAGTTTCACAGCAAGCACAGCGAACCCGGGAAGGTCTGGCTCTGTGGGGAACGGGCATCCGCCAAAGGAAAACTAAGAAACAGAAAAACTTCATCACCAGGCGGAGAGAGATCCAAGATGGCCACGTAGCAGCAGCTCGGGATTGTAGCTCCCAGTGAAAGCACAGAGAGCGAGTGGATGCTGAAATTGCAGACAAATTTTTGATGCCCACAGACTGGGAGATTCCCGGGGAAGGAGGCACACGGGTTGCCAGCCCAACTCTTTTGGCCGGCGCGGCGCTTCTTGGTGCGGAGCATATGGGACTGGGTGGTGCCCTTTTAATCAGGCTCGGCTGGTCCCATCCCCACAAGGA
>PVKP010033737.1:0-24791 GCA_004027715.1 Plecturocebus donacophilus | reverse complement strand
TCGTCTGCAACTGCGGCGTCCACTCGCTCTCTGCGCCCTCACCGCGAGCCACAATCCCGAGCTGCTGCTACGCGGCCATTTTGGATCTCTCTCCGCCCGGTGATGAAGTTTTTCTGTTTCTTAGTTTTCCTTTGGCGGACGCCGGTTCCCCTCAGAGCCAGACCTTCCCGGGTTTGCTGTGCTTGCTGTGAAACTCTCAGTCCTCAGCGCTTCCAATTGCTGTTTTCCTTGTGGGGATGGGACCAGCTGAGCCCGTCCGTCCCGTATACTCCGCACCGGGAAGCGCCGCGCTGGGTGCTGGCAAAAGAGCCGCGCCGGCCAAAAGAGTCACGCCGGCGACCTGCGTGGCTTCTCCGCCGGGAATCTCCTGGTCTGTGGGCAACAAAAACTCGTCGGAAAGTGCGGCGTCCACTCGTTCTCTGCACTTTCACTGGGAGCTACATTCCTGAGCTGTTGCTAATCGGCCATCTTGGATCTCTCCTCTATATATCCTTTTTACTTCAACCACCTTAAAATACCACATGAAGGGATCAATGTTCATGTTGATGACAGCTTCACATTGAGAAAATGAACTAGACAACAAGCTTTGAAGGAATGGTTTCTTTCATGCAGTCTAAAGATAGCTTGGAACTTCTGGCAACTCCCACCTATGTCTACATTTTTAGATTAGTAACTGTTATCTCTTGTTCATATCTTTTCCACTTCTCCATCCTGCAGATCTCTAAATGTCACTGATAAAGGGTTCATATATATGACAATAGGGTACTCCCAAATAATTTGAAGACTTCTGAGCCTAAAACAGATAAATTCTGTTCCTAACAGATACCATCAGGGGAGTAAAATGACACTGTCTACAAATTTCTGACAATGGGAGTTGAGTTACACTCCAAATTCCAACCAGGGTGACCTGGGTAATCTCCAGGAGGCATAAAAGAGAAGGGCAGGACTGGAATTTCATAAACTCAAAACTAATCTATTGTTTCATACATATTCTATAATAATTTAATTGGCTAGCTCGAAATATAAAGTGAAGGCCCAAAGCACCAGAGGTTGGTAGACTTTTTGAACCATATCCAAAGAAGAACCTTTGAACTGTGGACTTGCATTACTGTTTCTCAGACTTTGTACTCACTAAAGCAGCCTTCTAATTATAATCTGACTTCTCAAGTGGCCTGAAAACAAGCATAGGGCATGCCCGAACAGTGAGGCTTGTGTTCTTCTGCCTGATTAATACAGTGGCATTCTGGGTCATATATCAATCCTTTATGACAATAAGCAACATTCAACCAGTTTTCCAGGCTCTAATCAACTCTGCATACATGACAGAGTGAGGTTTCTACTTCAGAAAGACTGAAACCAGACCTGAATTATAGTAACCAAAAAGAGGTCAGGTCCCCCTTGTGAAACCACACAGCGTACCACCATTGGCCCTTCCTGACAACACCCCCTCTTGCTGTGCTCTTCCACAAACACTCTCCCACAAATCGCCTTCCTGTGATCCTCTCCTTATTCTTGCAATGCTCGCTCTCTCTCCAAGAGATCAGAGCCCTCTATTTCAGTGTGCAGCTTAGGGACTGAGTGTGACTGAATCCCTGCCCATTCCTCTCAACACTGGGTATATGTTTCTGTCATGAAGGGTTCTAAATACCCAGATCCTGAGGAAGTTCTGTAATTCTTACTTCTCAATCCTAGACACACTAAAGTCATGATGTGTCAAAGTAAATTCCTTTGTATTAGTCTACTGTCATGCTAGTAATAAAGACAAACCTGAAACTGGGTAATTTATAAAGAAGAGAGGTTTAATTGATGCACAGTTCCACATGGCTAGTGAGGCCTAACAATTATGGCTAAAGGCAAATGAGGAGCAAAGTCATGTCTTACCTAGTGGCAGGCAAGAGGGCCTGTGTAGGGGAACTCCCATTTACAAAACCATCAGATCTTGTGAGACTTATTCACTATCATGAGGACAGTATGGGAGAGACCTGCTCCCATGATTCAATTACCTTCCACCAGGTCCCTCCCATGATACATGGGAATTATGGGATCTACAATTCAAGATGAGATTTGGGTGAGGACACGGTGGTCAAACTATATCACTGTGAATGGTAGTAGTGGAAGGAAAACAGTAATAATAACTAATACCTATAAAATATTTGTATGTCAGGTATTGTGCTAAGCATTTTACATGGATGACACTTCATGATAATTCATTGCTACAGATACCATTATTCCTTCACATTTTATAGACAGGACAAGTACAACACTGAGAGTTTCAGTGACTTGCAGTCATACTCTAGGATAATATTCCCAACTACTATGATATACTTTAAATCAGTATTAGTTGTTTTTCTTTTTTTTATCTTTAAGGAAACAAAAAGTTCCAAACAGTAAGAAAAGCTGGATGTGATGATGTGTTCCTGTAGTCCCAACTACCCAGAAGGCTGAGGCAGGCAGATTGCTTGAGCCCAGGAATTCAAGTCTGCACTAAGCTATGATTGCATCACTGTGCTATAGCCTGGGTGATAGAGCAAGACCATGCCTCTAAAAAAATTTTTTTTGTGGGGGCGACAGGGTCTTACTCTGTCACCCAGGCTCAAGTGCAGTGGCATAATCTCAGCTCACTGCAGCCTCCACCTCCTAGGTTCAAGCGATTCTCCTGCCTCAGCCTCCCAAGTAGCTGGGATTACAGGCACCCGCCATCATAACTGGCTAATTTTTAGTAGAGACAGGTTTCATCATGTTGCCCAGGCTGGTCTGAAACTCCTGGGCTCAAGCAATCTGCCTGTCTTGGCCTCCTTAAGTGCTGGGATTACAGGTGTGAGCCACTATACCTGGCCATAAATTTTTTTTAAAATTGGTCCTCAAAGAGTTTATAATCTAGTAGATGTCCTTTATGATCAAGGAGATCAAGTGGCATATTACACCACCAGGATGATTTTTAGAAACATACGTATTATATTTTTGCTACTTGACTTTAGAACTATCAGTTACTACTTAAAGCAAGTTAATGACTTGCTTCCATCTGCTACTACACTTGATCATTTTCATCTATTAGGGCTAGCAGCAAAGAAATGAGTTTATTAGATTTGAATCCTATTCAATAAGAATACTTCATTAAGCACTAAGAAGCCTAGAACCAGAAACTTTCTAAGCAGGAATACTTCATTTAATTTTACTCTGCAAGTGTTAGTTTCAATTTTTGGTAGTTTTCATTGTTTTCTGCCCAGAACTGTCTATTCATCCTTCAAATCTCGGTACGTATTTCTCTATTAATGCAGATGATAATAATAATCAGCATATATAATGAGGTAGGAGAGCAGTCAGAGGAGGAGTAATATAAGCAGAGATATGAAGAAATAAATGTTTGTGGTAATGCCAATTTAATAGTCATTCATGTATAAAAATATGGTTGAAAGTACATAATAACTAACAATGAACATTTTTGTATAGTCTACAAAGATGTGTTGCCTCACATAATATCTCATTTGAGCTTCATCAATAAGCCCATAAGGTATTACTATTTGAGATATTCCATAAGAGATTAAGAAAGTGAGGCTCCTAGGAGTTATGTGGCTTGCTCAAGTTTGCACTGATAACAGGTGGCAGTATTAGATTCCAAATACATATTTTTAAATTCTAAATCAATATAGGGGAGGAGTAGAGGCCCAAGGGCTAAAAGGCAGGAGAGGAAACTGCAGCAGGAAAGAAACAACAGTAGAGATCATAAAAGTCAGAGAAGCAGGACAATATACAGCACAGAAGCCAAAGGAAGACAGAATTTCAAGAAGGACTTGACCTTTCTTTCTATAAGAATAATAAATTCTAAGGCAAGGATATCTGAGAGTGTTTTTTTTTTTTTCTTTTTGAGACAGGGTCTCACTCTGTTGCCCAAGCTGAGTGCAGTGGCACGATCAGCCTCCTGTGTAGTTGAGACTACAGGCATGCACCATCACGCGAAGTCTCATTTATATTGCCCAGGCTGGTCTCAAACTCTTGGACTCAAGTGATCCTTCTGCCTTGGCCTCCCAAAGTGCTGGGATTACAGGTGTGAGCCACCTGACCAGCCTAGAAACAACTTTTTTTTTTTTAGCAAACGTAACTCCTTGTTTTTATATTTAAGCAGAGATTGTTCAAATTATGTTATAAATGAATTAATACTACCAAAGTAATAACAGCAGTGCCTGGTACATAGTAAGTGTGACATAAGTATTTGTTAAATAGATAAAACATAACCATTCCTGATTATATGGTAAAATAAAATTCATATAAAGATATCAATATGTGCAGTTAACTTTAATTCTCAACTACCTCAAAAAGAAAAAGAAATCTCACAATAGAACTTAAACAATATTTCTTAATTATGAATAGAAATTGGCATGATTTTGAAGAACTCTGCCTAATAATAATAAGCACTGAATAAATGTTGGCTATGCATCCAGCCAATGTGGTAAGAACTTTAAATTATCTCATTTAATTCTCTCTATGCCCTAAAAATGAAATAAGGGATAGACCCAGGCTTTGCAAAGCCCAAAGCTTATATAATTTGGGGTTCCCTCTTTAAGAAAAAGAGTACAAAAGTTTTGTCCTTTGCGAAACTGACAAAACCACAGGACCATGAAAGCACATTGCTAGAGCTTATTTATTCAATTTTATCTCTCACTTCTTTTTCTATTGTTACTATTTTCTAGTCAGACGAGCCTTACTCTTCTTTCTCTCAAATAAGCCAGGATTATAGATATCTGGACTTTTGTACCTGTTATTCTGTCAGCCTGGAACATGATTCTGTCAGATCTCATTGCGAGTTTCTTCAGATACCAGTGTAAAATGACCTCCTTAGAGAAAAGCACCTGACACGATCTACAGAAGAATGCACCACATCTTCCAACATACGGACTTAACACTTAATTATCTTTTAATTTTTATCAGAAAATTTATGAATACCTGAATAGTTATATCCATTTTATTTACTGTCTGCCGTAAAGAATACAAGTGCCATGAAAAATGACACCATGTCCTTTTTGTTTACAAATATATCCCAAGTTTCTAGAACAGTGGTACACAGTAGTAAGTGTTCAATAAAAGTTTGCTAAAAGATGGGTCAGGCATGGTGGCTTACACCTGTAATCCCAGCACCTTGGGAGGCCCAGGCGGGTGATCACTTGAGGCCAGGAGTTCGAGACCAGCCTGATCAATATGGTGAAACCCCATCTCTTATACAGATACCAGAAAAAATTAGCTGAGCATGGTGGCACACACCTATAGTCTCAACTACTTGGAGGCATCACTTGAATCCAGGAGGAGGTTGAATCCAGGAGGAGGTTGCAGTGAGCTGATTGTGCCACCGTACACCAGCCTGGACAACAGAGCAAGACTGTCTCAAAAAAAAACATTGCTAAAAGAATGAATACATGGCCTGTTCCCAACTCAGTTTTGGAAAGTTAATCTAGAACACTAAGTTTGGACTGCTCTGTTTGAGATTACTAACAGCAATTTCCATGAGTTATTCTCTTGAAATGCTTTATTTTACATCTAGGAGGAGTGCTCCAGGGTTTCTGCTAAATTAATCAAACTAAAGGAGCTGAATAGTCAAGGTTCATCTATCCCCATTAATCTACTCTGTATCAATTACAAAGTTAATTTGTATGTTATACTGCAGGTATACATTAGTTTCTGAAATTTTGATAATAGGAATGCTGAGCAAGATATAAATTTATCATTGTCTAAAATATATAACACTATGATTTTTAGTCTCATATATTCAGAATTTAGAAAACATAAATTTAAATTATAAAAGCAAGCACTTATTAGTTACTGTAAACATTCAAAATAAAAACGTACCTCCTAGAGCCCCACTGTGATCTAGACTTTTCTTTTTGAGGCCATTAGAGACGATCAGAACAGGAACAACAACAGAAAACAGCCAACGCCATGGAGAAATAGGCCGTAAGTTACCTGAAAAATTATAAAGGTGGAGCACAAATTGTGTGAAGTCTGCACAGGTTAGTTGTGGCAGTAAACTTCCGTAACTGCTTTTGGATTAAAATACTGTCATAAGTACAAACACCGAGATGAAGTCACCAAAGACAAATATAGTCATGCATTGCTTAAAGACAGGGATATGTTTTGAGAAATGCATCCTTAGGTGATTTCATGGTTATGCAAACATCATAGACTGTACTTACACAAACCTAGATGGTAGAGCCTACTATACACTTAAGCTATATGCTATAGCTTATTGCTCCTAGGCTACAAACCTGTATAGCATGTTACTGTACTGAATACTGCAGGCAATTATAACAGAATGGTATTTGTGTATCTAAACATAGAAAAAGTATAGTAAATATATGGTATTATCATCTTATGGGAAAACGTTGTATGTGTGGTCCATCATTGACTGAAACATCATTATGTGGAGCATGACTGTATTTATGTTAAGACATGCATGCATATTTTCAGAGAAGCAGTCTTATTGGGGAATGGTCAAATAGGTTAGGTACAAGTTTTAAAAACCTTTTGCTGCTATTTATGATAATAATGGATATCTAGATATTTGAAATGAATCTCTGGTTCTTTTTTTTTTAAAGGGTGCACATATTAAATTTCAAGGACTACCTAGAACAAACTCTTTTTGTAACAGGATGTTATTCCTTTCTCTGCCTTTCAGAGCACACCTGATTCAATGGTTAGAAACTGTTATTTCCAAAGGCTGCATCCAGCTCACAGATGATTGGCTAGCAGAGTGTTTTCAAATAATTTGAGTCAATATTTAAAGAATAGGAGATATCATATAAAAATCCAGATTCTTGGCTTCTAAAATTGAGAAGTTCTGGCATACATGGCAGAATTGACTAAAGGTAAAGAAAGGTCCCTTCCTTTAAACAGGCCATGGCTTTCCCGTTTAAAGTTCCCATCACTCCTGATAGACTCCTAAACGCCAAGGCTAAGTGATTTCCTTATGGTAAAGAAAACTGTGAACTACTGCTTTTATGTGTTTCTATCAAAAAATGGGAAAATAGGCAGGGCTTGGTGGCTCATGCCTGTAATCCCAGCACTTTGGGAGGCAGAGGTGGGCGGATCATGAGGTCAGGAGCTCGAGACCAACCTGGCCAACATAGTGAAACCCCATCTCCACTAAAAATACAAAAATTAGCTAGGCATGGTGGCAGGCATCTGCAATCCCAGCTACTTGGGAGGCTGAGGCAGGAGAATCGCTTTAAACTGGAAGGCAGAGATTGCAGTGAGCCAAGATCTAACCATTGCACTCCAGCCTGGGCAACGAGACCAAAACTCTTGTCTCAAAAAAAAAAAAAAAAGGAAAAATAAAAGACAAGGAGGGCCAAGTATTCAACAAAAGATGAGAAATATACTATTTCTGGAAGTGAAAACTATTACCGCATGTCTAATACACAAAAACTTGCACAGTTTCATTCATTTCTATTAGGTGACTGGCCCCAGAGGGGTACTTCAGTTTACAAATCCTGATTTATTCTATTTAGTTCAAGTCATAGTCAATAGTGGCACTAAGAAGAATCTTCTCTTATACCCTTCCCCTAAAACTCTGACCTCCCACTGTGAATTTTTATGAATGAAGAGCCCTGAGAGCTCCTGTACCCGGGAGAACCCTTTCCAATTATTCATGTGTCTCTTTGCAAAAAGACTACAGTCTGAAATGGCAATCCTTTATTATATAACCATTTAAGAGCTCACTTTCTCATTCTCCTTTTCATTTTTTCCTTTGTTGTGAACTGACCAGTATTTTGTTTTTATAGAAGGAAGTTTGTGTACATGGAGGCTTATGCTCTAAAGCACCTTCAAAACCTTAAAGATCTGAGTTCAGAGTACCTTATATTTAAGCAATGCAGCTTTAGGCTTTAAAAGGAGTCTATTCTTTTGAAGCAACCAAATGGCAGATAAGCCTTTCAGCTCTCCAAATGTGAATACTGTACTGTCTTTAATTCTTATTTTTACAGAACATGTGAAACTATTACTACTATTTTTTTTTTTTTTTTGAAAAGGAGTCTTGCTCTGTTGCCCAGGCTGGAGTGCAGTGGTGTGATCTTGGCTCACTGCAACCTCTGCCTCCAGGGTTTAAGTGAGTCTCCTGCCTCAGCCTCCTGAGTAGCTGGGATTACAGGCATGCCCCACCCAGCTAGTTTTATAATTTTAGTAGAGACAGGGTTTCACCATGTTGACCAAGATGGTCTCAAACTCCTAACCTCAGGTAATCTGCCTGCCTCAGCCTTCCAAAGTGTCAGGATTATAGGTGTGAGCTATCAGGCCGGGCCCATTACTAATATTCTTATACAAAATTAAAAGCATCACTGTAATTGCTTTACAAAGCTATGTTCACCTCACCTAACTTTCACCAAAGCAGATGGAATAGTTACACAATATATAAAGACATTTTGAAATAGGCATAACTTGCTAATTCCATAGGAGCAACAAAAAAAGAAAAAGAAAAAGAAAGAAAATGAAATAGGCATAACTAGGCCAGATGTGGTGGCCCGTATTCCTCCACTTTGGGAGAACCAAGTGGGAGGATCGCTTGAGCCTAAGTAAGGGTTTGCGACCAGCCTGGCAACACAGAGAGACCCCATCTCATAAAAAGTTACAATTAAAAAGAATTAACTGGTATAACTCGAATTATCGCAACAAGCATTTATTAAAGGCACTGTTTATATTACCAGGTTAGTGAGTTAAATTCAGGCTACGGAAGTTAAGTAAACACAACTATTCATAACCATCAGAGGATATGAGTTTTGGATATCACAATGGTATGGTTTTAAATTCCACTGACTAGATTACAGAGAAACAACTTTGAACATTCATACTTACCATAGTAGGTGCTTGCAGTCATTGATATAATCCAGAAAGCTAAGGAAATGCAAATGATCAGGCTCAATATAACTATATTAGTTATCATCTTTATATATCTTTTGCATATATTGTCGTCGAGATCTGTCATGGAAAACAAGGATTTGAGCTCCTGCGGGAGAGAATATTTAGCGTTTCGGAGAGAAAGTCATTTACGCTGTGAGTAAGACATTCGTTTAGAGGCAAACATAAATGCCAACATATTCCACCGACCAAATATTAAAAAAAAAAATCACAAAAATTCAAACTCCTTTCGGAAATTCCTGTTTGTGGAGAGCTCCAAGTCATACAAGCAGGTCAACGCCTCACTGCAAAAGCAAAGCGCAACTCAGCCGACTGTGAAGGCCGGCTCCCGGCTGGCTGCCTGCCGCTCCGCGCCTAAAGCGGGACACCAGGAAGGGGAAAGAAGGAGCCGACGCAGCCAATCAGCGGTCCCGGTGCTGGCGAGCTCCGCCCACCACCCGTCGCAGACCTCTCACACGCGGGCGGGGCAGGTCCGCGGCTGCAAAGGGACAGCTAGGACACACGAACCTGGGCAAGTCTGGGAAGCGAGCCCGAAGCGGCTGAAAGCGGTCACGTCCAGACAGCTGCTCAAGCCGCCCCAGGGTCCAGGTACAGCCGGCCTTGGCCCAGACTGCAGGAGCTAAGCCCGCGCCTCCCCAGGCCTCCGCCTAGCCCACTTCGGGCATGCGCCGTAGCCGCTTCGGGCAACATCGCCTAGCTCACGTATGCAGGCACTGCTGGCATCCCGGCCGGCTGCGTCTGCACTGCTTATCCGAATATTGGAAGCTTACGTCCTTGAGTTTGGGGACGTCCTTAATGATGAAAAGTGAAATCACCACCAGGGTAGTAATACACAAATGAAACAAGTGAATTTAGACCCAGTACGTCTATTCCAAGCATAATAATTGAATGCTTCTTTGATCTATGAAGACTTTATGACCGTATTATGGTTTTTTTTTTTTTTTTTTTTGCAGGGAGGGGAGTATATTATGTTGTAGGAAGGGAATTTTGTGACTTAAGAAATTATTTAAAACAACATTGTTTAGTAACTATAATGTGCTAGACTGTTGGCTGCTAGTGATGTCAAGTTAAACGTAGTTTTCTACTATTAAGCTCTCGTAATTATTGTCATAACACCGCTTACATTGTGAAAATATCTATCCTCACACCCTTGTATTTAAAGTGTGTGCATTTAGAAAGCAAAACGTCTTGTTAATATTAAAAATCTGAGTCGTGGCTGATTTCCTTTTTTTTTTTTTTTTTTTGAGGCAGGGTCTCCCTCTGTTGCCCAGGCTGGAGTGCAGTGGCGCGATCTCTGCTCACTGCAACCTCTGCCTCCCAGATTCTAAGTGAGTCTCCGTCCTCAGCCTCCAGAGTAGCTGGGATTACAGGCGCGCACCACCATGACCGCTAATTTTTGTATTTTTATTAGAGACGGGGTTTCGCCATGTTGCCCAGGCTGGTCTCCAACCCCTGACCTTAGGGGATCCACCTGCCTCGGCCTCCCAAAGTGCTGGAATTACAGGCCTGAGCCACCCATGCCTGGCCTGATTTCATGTTTTATTTGAAATTAACTTGTTTGCCTGGGTTAACAGTAACTGATAATTACATAATGTTTATCAGTTTTTTTCAGTTAATTGCTGACAGTGTAAGAAGAGGAGCCAGGTCTATTTCAGACACAGTATATACACTTGTGTTTAACCCCCAAGAGTACTTAAAAAAAAACATTAAATTTCATAATACATGCCATCTAATTAAGTAGTTAATTAAGAACCAAATTTGTGAAGTAGGACTAAATAGTAGTGGCCTTCTTGTACTAGATCACATCCATATATGGTCTTTATGCTGAAATTTATTATGTGCCTACTTTGTTTTTGTCTCACTCTGTTCTGCATAGGTAAATGATTGGATTATCTTAACAAGCTTCCTGGCCAATATCAATGTTACCAGACTATTGAGTACAATTATTAATAATAAAAGCTAATGTTTTTGTGGTTTGCACAGTGGCATTGTTTCTGTCTCTGCTTAGACAAAATTATAAACTGTTTTTTTTTTTTTGGCCTTGCTTCATCACAGTCAGAGTGAGCTTCCCTGATTAGTTGGTATTCTATAGGAAAATCATAGCCTAGCTGTGAATATCAAGCTATCTCCCAACACTGGGGTGTAGCTGTGTCAGGTCAGTTCCTGGATGTTAGGGATTATTTTCTCGTGACTATTAGATCTGGCTAAAAATGCATATTAAGTAGTAGTGTCAGTGAACTGACCCTTCAAATGAGTATTTTCCCTTCTTTTTTTTTTTTCACTGACCAATTATTGATGTTGTTCTCCCTAAAAGTTATTCTAGCTTAAGATCAAAATAATTTAGAGGAGTTAATGTAATTAAAATACAGTAGTTCTTCCTTATATGCAGTGGGCAGTTTCAGTTACCCAGGGTTCAATGTGATCTTGAGGTAGAATAGGGTCTGGAGGCAGGGAACCTAAGGCTTATTCATGCTGACTTCCTATAGCTAAATCAAAAGGAAAATCCCAAACTTTCCACACCTAAGCAACAAAAGGACCAGAAGCTACTCCCTTTGAAACCCTCCCTTTTCTTCTGCATGGCATATAGAAAATTGAAGTTTGCATAGGAGTGTAACTTTGTAACTTCACTTCAGCCTCTAATTGGTTGCTTTCCACAACCAATCAGACTGACTGTGGGCTACTACTTCGTTCACATAGGGTGTACACCAAGTAACCAATGGGAAACCTCTAGAGGGTATTTAAACCCTAGAAATTCTATAAGGCGGCTCTTGAGTGCCTATGCTCCCGCGGCTCCCACCCTGTGGAGCCTACTTTTGTTTTCAATAAATCTCTGCTTTTGTTGCTTCATTCTTTCCTTGCTTTGCGTGTTTTGTCCAATTCTTTGCTCAAAACGCCAAGAACCTGGACACCTTCTACTGGTAACAACCTGAAAATATTAAAAAGAAAATTCCAGAAATATTCATAAGTTTTAAATTGCATGCCATTCAAAGTAGCATGATGAAATCTCGTACCATCCAGCTCCATCCCACCTGGGACATGAATCCCCCATTTATACAGCATATCCATGCAATAGACACTACTCTCTCATTAGTCACTTAGGAGCTATCTCAGTTACCAGATGGACTGTTGCAGTATCGCAGTGCCCTGACTTTACTTTTACTAAAATATGTTCTTATAATCGTTCTATTTTGTTTTCCTGCAAATTTCTTACTGTGCCTAATTTATAAATTAAGCTTTATCATGGGTATATAAGTATCGGAAAAAACGTAAGTGTATATAGGGTTTGGTATTATCCATGGTTTCAAGCATCCCCTGAGGGTCTTGGAATGTATCCCCAAGGATAAGCGGGTGGGGGCAGACTATTGTATACTTTTAAAAAATCATGATTTTACTGTTATAACTTTTATAGACTATCAATCTTAAAAATTTCAACGAAGTCTTTATTTTTCTATTTACTTTAAAATCTATTTTCTGGCAATGGGAAATTTCTGGTTAGGCATTTCCTAAACTATATTCTTTAATTCAGTAGTAGTTGTTCTTTGTTATTAGTAGGCATCCCTATCACTCAAAGATACCTCTGATCAAATTTAAGGGTAAGAAATGTTGTCTCCACATAGGATAGAGTGTATTATTAATGGCTCTAAGAAGTTAAGAAACAAACACATTTTTTTAAATGGTTCGGACAGTTGTCTTCACCAGATTTCTTTCCTGTAGAAAACATGCAGTTTGAAACTTACAGCAATCATAGAATAAACTGAAAGTTCATTGTTGGC
Source organism: Plecturocebus donacophilus (assembly GCA_004027715.1). Classification (NCBI taxonomy): domain Eukaryota; kingdom Metazoa; phylum Chordata; class Mammalia; order Primates; family Pitheciidae; genus Plecturocebus; species Plecturocebus donacophilus. The sequence goes on along the minus strand of PVKP010033737.1, from coordinate 12,120 downwards.
ACTGATCTTTAAATTTCACAATATGAATACCTATTTAAGTGCTCTTTGATATAAAGTTTGTTTCTAGGATAGACATTTATATTCAATACCAATCACAAAAATTATCCTTATGGCAAAAAGCACTTACTGTGTGCTAGGAAATTATCACATTTTATTTACAATCCTTTTGAATCTTATCCAAAGGGATTGGTTTAGATTTTCTGAAATATGCTAGTATCTGAGTGGTTTGAGTGCTAAGACACATACACCACAGTCTCTGCCTTGAAGGAGTATAGCAGATGAAAATGGACATGTAGACAATTACCATTATAATAAGATGATGACTTTATCCAAGTTATATATAAACAGGATTCAAGGAGAAAAGCACTTATGTCACTTTGGTATGTTTAGGGATGGTGTCACATAAGAGAGGGGAGCGTCCAAGGTAAGAACTGAGAGATGACAAAGAGTTTGCTCAGTGACTAAGCTAAAGGAAGGGCAATTTGTAAAGGTCTGTTTGGTGGTTAAGAAGAACATGAAAATAGGAAGTCCAAGAAAATGGAGAAGAGTTAAAAATAACACATTTTGGAGTGTTTGCTAAATAAAAAAACTGAAAATTCATCTGAGAAATAGGCACATATCTCATTAAAATTTTTTAAATATAAAAATAGAGGTGAGGTCTCACTGTGTTATCCAGGCTGGTCTCAAACTCCTGGCTATAAGTGATCCTACTGCTTTGGCTTCCCAAAGTGTTGGGATTACAGATGTGAGCCACTGCACCCAAACAATATGTATCTTCTTGACATTAAACCCAAATATTTTGTTTTTTTAAATGTTTGTAGTACAGATTTTACTAGGGAGCAATTTGAAGATGGATTTGTGGCATTAGATTGAGTTCATTCTAAAAGGGCCTTAGGGAGAGGGTAAGGGAGAAGTGAGGACAGGAATAAACAAATGGAGTATTATTTTCCAGTGGCCTTGAGGACAGATACCACGTCTGTCTGGCACATCCTAGTTTGATCAGTTTCTCTTAGTGAGTAAGAAAGTATTTTTTGAATTACAGTATTTGAACAATATTTTAATCAGAAAAAATAAAGTATCACAATCTTCTTTCCTTTTTGTTAGTAAAATAGAGTTATGACAATTATGTCTGCATTTTTTTTTTGAGACTCTTACCATTTTTACAGCCCTTCATGTATCTTGTCTAGGTTGCCTAACCAGTATCTAAAACAGTGCATATAAACTATAATGTACATTTAGATATAACTTGAACAACAAAAATGTAAATAATTCCTCTTCAAGGCTGGTTTACAGTTTGGTTTACAGTTTGCTTCAATTTAGTGAGAAGGACTTCACAGAAGTCTTTTAGGGGGTCAATTTACAAGAACTCTCACAGAAATATTTATGTACATTTTTTAGAAATAACAGGCATGACAGTAATTTCCTTGGGGAAAAAATGTTTAATATCACCATACTCAGAATACATTTTTGTGAATATGCAATTGTTTAATATACACTACAAAATCCTTAATTTTATAAAGTTTCCAACTGTCTAAATATTGGAAGAATCCAGTATTTTGGTACAAAGATGAACCATTTCCTATATAGCAAAATTAAATCTACCCATATTCTAACAGTGAAAAATGAGATAAAACACATTATAAAGCCTACGTAGAAAAGATCAAGTGACCTCAAAGACTTTACTATTTTCATGTTTTAAGACACATGATTTGTCCTATTTTAGTAACCTGGTTCATATGTTAAATAAAGAGTAATGTGAACAGCGGAGAGGATTTGTTGGCAGACCTATGTTCAATCTAGAACTGTCTAGATCACAGACATTTCTAATCCTTGTACAAGTTGGCACATAGTAAATGCCGGAATGAATAAATAAATTACATTAACAAAGATGTCTTCATGTGTAAATCAGAGATAATACCACCTACCACACAGAATGTTTGTAAGGAAAAAGAGAACAAATAAGTACTGAAGTGCTTTATAAGATTCTGAGTTATTTAAAAAAGTCTGTTAATAGGTCTGTTATTTTACACAAAATATCAAATTTCAAATGAACTCCAGTACTGGGTTTTGATATAGTATTTTATTTAGAGCTATGTTTTACTTTTAACAAAGATACCATTAATAACAAATTTATTCAGTGTTCATTTTAAACAGTAAAAATGTTGTCTTATAGCTCATTCAATAAAAAACCATAATTCACGTCAAATGCCAATGTCCTTGTACCTCCTTTGCTAAGTCAATATAAGGAGGAATCTGTTTTGTTTCAAAACAAACGCATTTGATTATAAAAAGGTCTACAGTTTACAGGTTTTATTGAATTCCAATTCAATAGCATTTATCAAAGGACTTTATCTACATCTTTTATGGCATTTATCATATTATATTATAAATATTACTTGTTTCTCTCAGGAGATAGAGCAACTTGAGGGCAGAAAATTATGTCATATTCCTTTTTATATCAAGTACCTAGCCTTTGGCTGGTTCTTTGTAGAGGTTGGTGCCCAGTAGGCAGAGAACAAATGAACAGAAGATCTGTGTTGTCACTAGCAGAGGAAAAAAAGCTATTATAATTTCAGTTAGTTTTATGGTCAGAGTGATATAAAAAAAATCTATCAAACTGAAAACAGGATTTTAATAGACTCCTTTTAGGTTATTCTCTGTGAATGAAGCTAGTTTTAAGGTAGACAAATGTATGGTAATAAAACAATTTGATGGAAAGAGTTTGGAGCAAGTTATCAGGACAGTAACATGAAAATGACAGAGAAAACACAGAATAGTTTACAATTACTGAGTAGTAGTTTATTTAATACTGTCAAGTAATAATGAAGTTGAAGTAAGCTTGTCAAAAGGTTGTATTTTACAATATTTTATTTTTATGATTTAAAAAATTTATCAAGATTTCAAGATATTATTGTACATGGGAACTGGGCTACATAAATAAGTGTTTTGTAGCAGGGGTGAAGGGTGAACCACGTGAGAGTGGTTATATTTGGAAAAAATAGTTTTTATTCAGAAGATTATTTGTCCAACTTATTTTGAGTTATAAAGTAGATATGGTCAGTAAATTATATGCTGGTGAAAAGTTATTTGAAACCATACTATAAAAAAATAAATATATAATGACAATTCCAAGGAACTACATCCAATACTTAAGATAAAATAACTAGCAAGATTTATAACATCCACAAAAAGATTTTCATAAATACTTGTTTTAAATACCTCATGGGAATTATAAGAGACTTTTCCTACTTTTGCATTTCCTTGGGAGGCATTCCTTAGTAAAAAGAGTGCTAATACTGTAAAAGAATTGTTGCTAGGATCCAAGCAAATGCAATCGTAAACGGCTGGCAAAAAGACAGTTTTTTAAAAAAAAATCATAAAGTAGCTCTTACTTTACAGGGAAGATTTACAATAATTTATGACTTGGTATATGCTACCTTCATATGTTAGTATCACAAGCTTGAATTAAATAAGTTGAGTTAAATAACTTGATTATATATTAACAAATTTTTACATGATTTCAACAAAGCTGTTTGAAGCAATAGGTTCCTTTTAAACATTAGTGAAATAAAGCAAACCCTTTAGTTGTTTGAGTGGCAATAATAATAGTTCTGATACTTTTATTTTGTAAGATAATTAGCATTTGCATACCACTATCACAGACATACACATATTTCTATAGGGAACATTTAATTTCCCTTATGCATTACGGTTGCTCTATTTGTTTTGTTGTTTTTGTTGTTGTTGTTATTGTTCTTTTAAAGACAGGGGTCTCACTCCATCGCCCAGGCTGGAGTACAGTGGTACAATCACAGGTCACTACAGCCTCAACCTCCTAGGCTCAAGTGATCTTCCCACCTTAGCCTCCCAAGTAGCTGGGAACACAGGAATACTGGTTGCTCTATTTCACTCACTAAAAAAGGAGATAAAAAGCAAGCTGATGTCTAAGATAAAGTGATACCATTTTAGGTTATTAATACAAATTGTGAAGATAAAAGTAGTTTCCTGTGATTAAATTTTACTGTGGGTTTATGAAGAGGAAAGAAAAAGCCCATGATATTGATATGCTTACTATTTTTGAGGTATAGTATGTATTTGGAAAGTAGTTTAAAAGAAAAAACTCAGGAGTTTTGGTTATCAACAAATATGGGAGCACCAATTTTGGGAAATGTAAGATTTTTATAATGAGAAAAGAGTAGTATACATTTATCTATTTGTTTAAGATAAAAGCTAGGTCCTGAACTCTAAATTATTTTACATGTTTTCTTAGGTGAATATAATCACCTACTAGATTTTACTAATTTGAAGTACTTGAGACCTTACCTAGTTTGGATGACTCAATGGTACCTCACATTCAAATATTTTCAAAATATTTTACAATCTACTTTAAAATCGAATATTCTTATGAGAGAGGCCATCATAATCTCACTTTTACTGGTTAAAAAAATAATAAAGTTTAAATTTAAAAACTTGCCCTGTACCTTTTCTTTTCTATGAATTTTTCAAATCACAGTACCAATTATAATTTAATTAATACAAAACCCAGCAGTTTTAAGGTCATGTTAAATGTCAGTTAACTCCTATTTAGCATCTTATTTAGAATGCAACATGCCAACTTTGGTACAGGAAAAAGTTCTTTTCTAATATAAATTAAACATATTGCTTATCATAAGCTGTTCTTTAACAGCAGTTTAAAAAGACAAAAGCAAAAAACACCTTTCAAACATACACTTTCCTAGCAAAATTTTAAGTACGTAATTCTAATGTAAGGCACTTCCATTCATTTGCAAATAAAATTTTCATAAAAAGTTTTTTGTTCTTTTGTAATCAAGTCTTCACAAATTACATAGTAATGTTACTTCAAGTAAAACTTTATTAAATAATGAATTTTGGCATAAGTGCCATAATTTACCTCTGAAGAGAATGAAAGATAGGCATCAAGCTCTGTGCAAGCTAAACTTAAATGAAGGTACTCTTGGTCTGTTTTAGATTTATACTTGGCAGTGTTTTATCTTGTTGATCTTGTTCAAGGATCTTAAAATCTTCCAAAGGAAGACTTCTTAAGGCAGTTGGTAAAATGTGTTCTGATGTACCTTTAAGTAATACATTATTTGCTTCTAAATTCTTTACCAAACATGTGGCTTTGATCCATCTTCGAGTAGCTCTGCGTTCCTTTTGTAGGCAAGTTTTCATTTTTCTTCTTAAGCTCGCTATTTCTTTTTCCAGTTTAATTATCCTCTTTTTTGCCTCCATGGGATTCCTAAAGGCATAACTGTGTTCAAGTAGTACTTGCTGACTACTAATGTTTGATTTTAAATTAGATGGTCCGGCTGGAGAACAACTGTTGTTTTTCTTCAAAAGATTCCTTGACTTGAGTTTCTGAGCCGAATAAAATTAGAGGGTTGAACATAAATTATGAAATATCACAAATAAGCAAATACTGGCCAGTTTTGGATAACACAGTATTTAAACTGCTTTTTAAAAAGTCAATTTTAAAACTTTAATAAGAAATGGCAGCAGCTATCTCATGTAATCCAAGCTTAAAGTTTTTTAACTGGTTGAATTGACTCTAGTCGCCTATTTCTTTTTGTCCTATATCCAGAGAGATTCAAACACTGATTTGGAAATAGACAATGGACTTCCAAGGTTTCTTCCAAATTATTGACTATGATTCCATAGAGACTTTAAATATCGTTTGCAATTTACTTACTAAGGTCAATTTAGAATATATGTAGATATTTTATTATTTGTGATATTAATTTTATCTCCTTTTAATTAAATACCGTTTTCTCAATTTGATGAATATTTTAGACCCAGGGTCCTACTTATTGAAAACTGAAGGATCCGTAGAAATATATTCTTAAGTATCAAGCTTCTAAACAGATTTACCTATTAATCATGGTTATCTCTTCAAGGATTTAAAATCTCGCTAGGAACATTTGCCCAAATCAGGAGACTTTTTTTTCTTTTATCTCTTTCATTCAAATGGTCATCAAATCCTATTAATTCTACCTCCTAAATATTCCTATCATGAATCCTCTCCTGTCAGTCTTTGTTTTCTTTCTCTGTTCCACAGTAAGACTGCACACTGTCATTCTTAATGTCACTACTTGTATTGGGCCCATATCATATCTGTTCTGACTATATTATTCTTTATTGATCTTTCCACTTCATTTCGATCCTCATTAATCCACATTCTGCCATGAGAATAATTTTTCTAGAATATTTGATATTTCTATTCTGGCCACATTATTCTTTGTCTATCCATTATCTAAAGGAAAAAAAATTTTTTTACATGGCATACTATACAATTTAGGATCTCACTACATTCTGCAATTTACCATCTTGATTTATACTCCAGCAATACTAAGCTACTGAGAGTTTCCAGATTATATCATACCCTCATAAGTCTGTGTTTTTCATTCATTAAGCATTTATTGAAACATATACTATGAAATCCTGGGGACACTACACTGAACAAATAAGACAAATATCCTCATGAAATCTATAGTTAGTCCCTCTGCCTAGGGAACTGACAGGGACTCTTTTTTGATCTTTATATCTCCAGCACCAAGCTTAGATTCTGGCATAATGGAAAGTTAGTTGTATTTCTTAAATAAATAAATGATCAAAATATCAAAAATAAGGTACATTTCAAATTCAGTAAGCATTGGAGTATATACTATGTCCCAGGCACTGTTTGAGGTGCTGAAGATTCACAAGTGAAAAAGACAAAGTTCTTGCCCTCCCAGAGCTTTTCTAACATCAGTGGTAATTAGCTTACTATAACCTCCTCTCCCATTCAAATAATAACGAATAACATTTAAAAGTTTAACTGTTACAAACGAGAGAAACAGTAGTTTTTCTTTTCTCAGAGGAAAACGTTTGTCCTCCTTTTCAAAGCTAAACTATTCGTATTCATCTTACCCTTTCTTATCTTTGATGACCCTGTCTTTCCCAGCTAGGTTTTCCTCTCTGGTCAGATCTTCCCTAACTAGATAAAACGTTGTTTTAATTCATTCGTCTTGCACCTTAAATCTTTCCTTTTTTATTTTACTTTACTTTTTCTTCATTCCTTCCTTTTAAATATCACTTGCTAACATTTATTTCTTACTCATCCCTCATCCCATTGGTTTTTGTTCTCATTATGCAACTGTAATTGTTCTGTGCAAGGCCAAGATCCCTTTCCTCTATTTTAAACTCCCAGGGCTTCAAAAGCCCACCCGAAATGCCCAAGCCCTCTGAAGTTTTCTGTTAGGTCTGCCTCCCTCTGAACTTACATTCTTTGGTTTAACTCTGGCTGTGGTGCTCTTAAAGTAATTTGCACATGCTATTTGTATGTCATTTTTAAATGAGAGCAGAGTGATGCTGGAGGTTTCATTGTTCATATGATTTTTCAGTTTTACCAATGGTGTAATTATTAATAATAATTGGTAATAATGTAAAATTCCAATATAGTAAAACAATTTGGATTGGGGAAAGAATATTGGAGTCAGGAGACCCGAACTCTGATTCCAGCCTGTACCTTTACTGTACAAGAGGAAGGTCTGCAACTTTCTTGAAGCATATCACTATAAATAAATTTCAGTTAATAACTGCATAAACAAAAAGGAATGGGTTCTAAAAATGGTTTTAAAAAAAGGAGAGTAACATTACCTACCATAGACTTTATATGGGTGCAAAAATCAAAAATGGTTGGAACAGCATCCATTTTAAGTCGTCGAGTTTGTCCTGTTAGGTCAAAACAGGAGGCTTCAAAGTGCTTTGAACAAAGAAAAGTGTGTTTTCCTGGCACAAAATTTTTGCGCCTAACCAGGCGAACCCATTCTTTTCTTCTTTTAGGATCCAAAGGAAACCTTAAAAAAAAAAATAGGCAACTCAAATTCCAACTATCATAATTCTGGTTGCACCTAAATGATTAAAAGAAATTTAGAAGGTGATGATTAAAAATGTGTCCCATTTACATAAAAAAAATTTAAACTCACAATACCCAGACACTGGAACAGAAACCAATTTATGGTAATGTTTTATAAGCTAAAAAAAAATTAGTCAAAACCTGACTTGAGTGTTTTTACTTTTCAGGGTTTTTAAAGACACGTTTCTTCCCAATTAGCCCTTAACCTGGGCAGTAAAATAAAGCATGACTAAACTGATTTAGATCAAGTTTAAGTAGAACCATTATAAGCAGGAATAATTTCACCATACTTTAATCTGCCACTGATATATGTAGTCAAGAAAAATCAGATATCTAAAGATTAAATTTTGTCAAGGAAAACCTAGGCAGATTCTGGTACTTCTTCCTCTATGTCGCATCATTATGACATTTACCACATTGTTTTGTAATTTTTCCATTTTAATTTCCAGTGATATAAAGATTACAAATTTCTTGAGGACAGGGATCATTATTATCACATCCTGTCATGTATTTATCTGACAGCACAACGCTTTGCAAACAGTAGGGATTCAACAAAATTTGCTAAATTAATACAAATACAGAATATTTAATAATATACTGTATTTTATGTAGTTAAATAGCAAATATTTTTTAAAAGTCACTCTTTAATTAGTAGTGCAGCAGAAAGACTACTTACAAAAAGGCAAAGAGCTTTGTAGCAATGTTTTTCCTTTCATATTTCAAATATAAAACACAGTTGACCCTTTAACAACATGAGTTTTGAACTACATAGGTCCAATTATATGTGTATTTTTTCAATAAATAGACTGGAATTTGAAACAATTGGAAAAAACTTGCAGACAAACCACGTTGCCTGGAAATATCAAAAAAATTAAGAAAAAGGTATGTTATCAATACGTAAAATATATGTAGATCCTAGTCTATTTTATCATTTATTACCACAAAATATACACAAATTTTAAAAGTTAAAATTACAAAATATTTATGCAGAGACCATACATGGCATCGTTCAGTCCAGAAGAATGTAAACAAATGTAAAAATGCAGTAATAATCATTGCATAAAACTAACTTTAGCATATACTGCACTACTGTAATAATTTCATAGCCATCTTCTGTTGCTATTGTGGTGAGCTCAGTAAGTGCTGTAAGTACCCACTTAAAGTGCCGTGTGATGCTAATTATCTCTGTCTGAGAAATTTGTCTCTCCAGTAAATTGTGTATTATGGCAGAAAGTGATCTCTAGTAGTTCTTGCATATTTTTCATTGTATTTAGTGTAATACCATAACACTCAAATAATACCATGATACCCATTCCGAGGTGCCATTAGTGATGATGGATGTGCTCTAAGAAGCGGAGTCATGACAACACAAGAAAAAGTTGAATTGCTCGAGATATCTTAAAAATATATATATAAATATATATATACATATATGTGTCTTAAAAAATATATATATACATATATATGTATATATACATAGAGAGAGGCATAGATTTAGGTCTGCAGCTGTGGTTGCTTGCCATTTCAAAATAAATAAATCCAGGACCATTGTAAAAAAAAAATTCATCAATCTGTTGCTACAGCTGTGCCAGCAGGTGCAAAAACCTTACACTTTTTATGAAATATATATTCCATAGTGGAAATGCAGCTTTTATGTGAGTGAACAATTGCTGTAAGAAAGGCATACCTATATTCCAGGACTACAGGTAGTTTTAGAAAGAAAATTCTAGAACGAAATCATATTAGAGTTTATATAGAACTGTAATATGATTCGAGAAGAAGTGAGGTTGTTATAGGATAAAACAAAAGGAAGGTGAATGATCTAAAGCTGCAGAATTTAATGCCATCAGAGGATGTTTGATAATTTTAGAAAGAGGTTTGGCTTAAAAAATGTCAAGATAACAGAGAAACAGCTTCTGCTGAGCAAGAAGCTGTGGATGAGTTCCCGTATGCCATTAAGATCATTCAGGAGAAAAGATATCTGTCTGAACAGGTTTTTGATGCAGGCAAAAGTGCCCTTTCTTGAAAAAAGTGCCACAAAGGATATTTATTAGCAAGAAAGAAAACCAAACATCAGGATTTAAGGCAAGAAGGGATAGGCTAACTCTGTTTTATACAAATGTAGTTGGGTTTATATCAGTTCTGCCTTTATCTATAAACTTGCTAAACCCTGAGCCATGGAAGGGAAAAATAAACACCAGCAGCCAGTCTTTCTGTTGTAAAATAAGAAGGCCTGGACAATAAGAACTCTTTTTTACGGATTGGTTCCATTGAATTCAGAAAGTATGTTGTTAGTAAGGTACTGCCTTTTAAAGTTCTTTCCATTTTGGACAATGCCCCTGGCCACCCAGATCCATGAGTCCAACACAGAAAACGTCAAAGTGGTCTACTTGTCCTCAAACTCAATGTCTTTAATTCAACTTCTAGATCAGAGGGTCACAAGTTTTAAGGATCATTACATATGGTACTCTATGGAAAGGACTGCCAATGCTATGAAAGAAAACCCTAACAGAGATACAGAACATCATGAAAGTATAAAAGGATTGCATCATTGAAAATTGTTACAGAAAAAGTGGTGAAAGACAACAAGCCCAAAACGATACATCCCTGCAAAATAAAGTTATGTGGGTATGTTGTGCATGACCTCACAGTCTTTAGGACAGAGCTGATAAGGGAAATCATCAAAGAGATTGTAGATGGTAAAAAAGGTAGGCAATGATAGGTTTCAAGATATGGATCTTAGAGAACTTCAAGAGCTGATTTAAGAAACCACTTCAGGAGGTGAGTGCTTCTGAACCACTGCCAGATGATGAGGAAGATGTCCAAGAAGCAGTGCCAGAAAAACTGACATTAGAAAATCTAGCAGAAGGGTTCTGATTATTCAAGACTGCTTTTGACTTCTAACATGGACCCTTCTATAATAGGGTCACTGAAACAAAAGCAAACAGGGAAGATTGGTATAATATAGAACCATTTTTAGAGAAAGGAAAAAGTAAGAGTGAGGCAGAAATTATGATGTATTTCCATAAAGTTAGACTGAGTGTGCCGTTCTTTCCTGCCTCCCTATCCAACTCTTTCACCTTTGCCATGCCTGAGGCACCAACCAACCCTCCTCTTCCTTCTCCTCCTCAGCCTACTCAGTGTGAAGATGACAAGGATGAAGACCTTTATAGTGATCCACTTCCACTTAATGAATAGTAAATATATTTTCTCTTCCTTAGGATTTTCTTTTCTTTTTTCTGAGATAGAGTCATTCTTGTTGCCCAGGCTGGAGTGCAATGGCACGATTTCGGCTCACTACAACCTCTGCCTCCCAGGTTCAAGCAATTCTCCTGCTTTGGCCTCCTGAGTAGCTGGAATTACTGGCATGCGCCACCACACCCAGCTAATTTTGTATTTTAGAGATGGGGTTTCACCATGTTGGCCAGTCTGGTCTCGAACTCCCGACCTCATGTGATCCACCCGCCTTGGCCTCCCAAAGTGTTGGGATTACAGGTGTGATCAGCTCTTGAATTTCTTTAAGATCCATGCCCAGCAGGATTTTCTTAATAACATTTTCTTTTCTCTGGCTTACTTTATTGTAAGAATACTGTATAGAACTTATGTGTTGATTGTTTATGTTATTGGTAAGGCTATTAGTAGTTCAATTTTTGGGGAACCAAAAGTCATACTCCGATTTTTGACTGTGTGGTGAGGGAGCTTCTGAGCCCTGAAACCCTGCATTGTTCAAAGGTCAACTGTATAATAATATGCACCCAGGGTGTACCTCTTAAGGAAGAGACAAATATAAGGGGCTGTCTCTAAAATTCTACCGGTAACTTGGAAATATAAGAATCAACATTCATATGTAGTAAGTTTGTGTAAAACTCCTTAGTTTGACTGCATTATCCTTTAAATATTATGAAATGACTAGTGTTCAAAAAGACCACAAAATCCAAGTTAGAAGATTAAGTGGTTCAGAAGCCCCCAAATGTGGACTCAGTAGGTAACAGGTTTGGGTATATCGCTACTACTAGGTTTGCTCACATTACCAGAAATGAGGAGCACAAAGAAATGAACGTTCAGATTTAGTCAACACTCTGCCATCTTCTGTCCCCATCCCCCTCAACCCTATACATACGCCGACCTGAAGATACTAAAATCTGTATGTCACTCTACAATTCACATACATGTTTTTCCTATAGAGAATTTTTTTTTTTTTTTTT
>PVKP010033736.1:0-24784 GCA_004027715.1 Plecturocebus donacophilus | reverse complement strand
AACATTTTCTCTGTGTCCATGGAGGAGTGGTGGGGTTTTATTTGCCTCAGAAAAATGAAGGACTTCATCCCCTTTTCCTGCATATCCCCTTCTTCACCCCATACACCCGTTATCATGATTGCCATATAGGTCTCTATTGTTTCTATGAGTCGCAATAAAACCCATCTGCCTAGATGGGTCAGGGGAAGGGTTGTACCCTGAAGTGTGAATCATTCTGTCCCAGCACTAAGACTCCTAGGATGAATGAACAATGTTGCTCAAGTAAGGGCACTTTCTTCTCAGGGCTCCATTTCCTTGTTTGTGAAATTAAAGCCTTCAGATATGGAGCAGAGATGGGAGCCCAAAAGCCCTTTCTTGATTGAAAATAAGTAATATTCCCCAATTTCCTAGACACTCACTATCTAGAAAGTGCAGCTGCTGAAAGATATTTGGAAAATCCTCCGAAGTATTTGTGAATGCAGCATCCTTGCATGTAGCCAAAGGATAATGACTCTTACCCAAAACTGCATGAGAGGCTGGGGGAGTCCAAACTGGGTGGCTAATGAGAAGGGCCCCGTGTTGTCCAGGTAGACAGTCAAGGTCAACTCATCCCTGCTACTTCCTGCTGCTCCTACATCTGGGGCCATGTAGAGGAGTGATTTGAACAACCTAAGGGACAGTCTTTCCTTCCTCCCTCTGCATTCCCTAACCCTTTACATCTCTGGGCCATTGACATATTCTCTTTCATGGTCAAATTAACCTAATGTCTCTCTTGTATCATTCTGAATCTTTTTAGTCATCCTAATGAAGAGACTTGGGGACTTTACTGCTCTTCAGGGAGTAAGAGTTGGATTTTATCTATTGTGAATTGTGAACAAGAGCTCTATTTGTTATTTTTTTATGAATGTACCCTTCTTTCCTGATGATAGCTGTTTAATCATCCAGGATTAAGAAGTAAGTGATTCTACAGATGCTCCCTTGCTTGCTCCCCAAAATTCCCTCTTACCTACCCTCTACCCTATGATATCTCCATCAGTGAAATAAGAGTGGCCCCTATGTGACCTCTCAACCATCCCAAGGCCTGGTCCAGTACTGCTGTAGTGGACACGTGAGTGTTGAGCTAAAACAGAACATCACATTGTGGACCTAACAGAATCTAGGCAAGAAGCTCCATGTGGCCAGGGGTAGAGCAGAGGTGTTAGAAATCATAGGCCTGTGTTCCACTTAGAGCCTGCTCCCTGATGCTGTGTGGTCTCAGAGAAGTCTCTTTCCCTCTCTGGGCCTCTGTTTTCCTGCTGTAAAGGAGGAAGAATTATCCTATTCACAACATCAACAAAAATTAGAAAGTGCTTGGGAAAAAAATGTACCAGGAAATAAAAAATAACATTACAAAGAAGGATATACAGAAGAGCTAAGTGGGAAAATATTCATTCATGTAAAGATAAATCCAAGATCAATCTATCAGTGTATTGCAAACACAAGTTTCCTTGTGAAGGAAACTTGACAAGATGATTCTAAAATTAATATGGAAGAATAAATGCATAAAATAATCAAGAAAATATTAGGTGAATGAAAACAAGCAAAAAAGGACATTCACTCTACCAGACAAAATAACACCCTAGTAATTGTAGAAACATGATATTGGCTCAGGGATAAGTGAGTAGATCTACGCAACAGAATAGAAAACCTAGGCAGAACAATAGCTTCCCAAAGATGGTATTCCTGGAACCTGTGATCATGTTACGCTACATGGTATCTTAGCTTGCCAGGACTGCCATAACAAAATACCAGACCAGGTAGCTTAAACATCAGCAATTTATTGTCTCATGGTACTGGAGCTGAAAGTCCAAGGTCAGGGAACAAACAGGGTTGCTTTTTCTCTGAGGCCTCTCTTACTGCCTTGCAGATAAATGCCCTATTGCTCAGTTTTTTCACATGGTCCTTTCCTCTGTACATGTACATCCCTCATGTCTTTTCATGTGTCCAAATTTCCTCTTCTTATAAGGACATCAGTCAGATTGTATTAAGGGGCATCTATAGGACCTCATTTTACCATAATTACCCCTTTAAGAGCCCTGTCCTTCAATACAGTCACATTCTGAGATACCAGAGACTAAGGCTTCAACATATGAACTGGGGGGACAGGGGAATACAATTCAGTCCATAACACATGGCAAGGAGGAATCAAGGTTGCAGATGGAATCAATCTGCTGACCTTGATTAAGATAGGACGATTGCTATGGTTTGAATGTTTGTCCCCCCGAATCTCATGTTGAAATTTCAATCCCAGTGTGGCAGTCAATCGAGAAGTAGAGCCTTTAAGAAGTGATTGGGTAATTACTTCATGGATTAATGAAGTAATGGATTATTGAGTTATCACAGGAGTGGGATGGGTGACTTTATAAGAGGAAGAAGAGGGACCTGAGCTACCATGCTTAGCACCCTCGACATACGACATCCTATGCTGTCTCGGGACTTGCTGCTAGTCCCCACCAGCAGGAAGGCCCTCACCAGATGTGGCTGCCCAACCTTGGACTTCATAGCCTCCATAATTGTAAGACATAAAGTTTCTTTCTTTGTAAGTTACCTAGCTTTAGGTATTCTCTTATAAGCAACAGAAAACAGAGATTATCGTGAATTATCCACATGGGCCCAATGTAATCACAAGAGTTCATAAGTCGAAGAGGTCATCATAAGAGTCAGCTTCAGAGTGATACAGTATAAGAAAGACAACCAACCACCGATGTATTGAAGATGGAAGGGGGCCCTGAGAAAGGAACATGGCCAGCTGGAGACAGCAAAGACACGGATTCTCCCTTGGGGCCCCCAGATGGCTGCCTCCACACAGCCCTGCCAGCACGTTGATTTTTAGCCCAGTGAAACCATTTCAGACTCTGACCTCCATAACTGTCAGATAATAAACTTGTGTTGTTTGAAGCACGAAGTTTAACCGTTTACAATAGCAATAGAATCTAATACACCATGCATATAAAAGAATTAAGATATGATAAAAGTAGCATTTCAAATAACTAGAAAAGAGCATAGTATTTGGTAATAGACAATTAGCTAGTCATCTGGCTAAAACACTAAACAAAATCAATTTTCTATGCCATGTCATTCACAAAAATAAAGTCCAAATGGATTAAAAATCTAAACAATATATATGTAAAAATACTGGAAGAAAATATGGAAGAATGTGTTAATGACTTTGGAATAGGGAAAGGGAAAGACATCACTGAAAAATTAATAAAGGTTTTAATATTACAATATAAAACCCTTCTATACAAAGACACCATAAGCAAAATCAAAAGGCAAGCAAAAAATGGCAGAAATCTGTTTTCGATATATGTATGTTCTTTGAATTTTGTTTTTTTATTTTTCTTCTTGACAGTGGATGTGAATTAGTTCATTAATTAAATTTAAAAAAAGGCAAAAAGAGTGGAAATAATATCCTCTATCATCCTCTTTTCTTCCCAGAAATAAACTAAGGAAAAAATTTTGAAAAGCAAAAACACTATGAGAACACAAGCCCACGATTTATTGACACAAAGAATAAATTATGATTTTGGAGGGCATTTCCTTATGCAATGGTTCCTTATGCACATCCTCAGGCTCCTCTTTCTTGAAGACACCTGTGGAATGAGCTAAGGTCAGCCTGTGTTCATGGGAAAGTACTGCTGAAAAGCTAATCTATGTAGGCTCAGCGGAACATGTGGCAGAACTGGCTGATTATCACTCCATTCCCCTCATCTTCCTGGGCACACAGCTAGACTGCATTTCCCAGCATTCCTCTGCAGTTAGGTATGTGCACATGCCTGAGTTCTGGTCAACGGAATGTGAGCAAAGTTGCCACACCTAGGCCTGGCACATGAAAACCTCGTGTACTTCCTGGTCCGTCTTGTTTTGCTGTCTTAATACATATGAATATGCAAACTTGGAAGCCTTGAAGTTGCAAAGCCATAAAATGGAAAGAACTTGGATCCTTGAATCAGTGCCTAAAGAGTCACCCACTGATCAGAAACACCCATATTGGGCTTTATAAGAGCTAGGAAAAAAAAGTTGTATGTGATCTCATATACGTTTTTGAGCTTGTATCTGTTTTAGGAACTAGTATTCCGTTAACTAACTCAGAAGCCAACCTGACTTCTTTTGGCAAATTTCTTGGTCTGACACCTCCCCCAGCAGCTCAACTGATCTAATTATCTAATGATCTAAGCTAATGACTTCAACTGCAAACCCATCCTTCCATTCTTGACTTTATGAGTCCCTGGGCTGGGACCCAGCAAACCACATTTCTGCTGTGCCTACTAGCTTCCTGCTAAGGTCTACCAATAGAGGGCACTAGAGAGAGAAGGTGCTGCTCCCTTCTGTCTGCTTCTTGTTCCAGTTCCTTGCTTCTCATTTCTGGCGGTATCACTGGGCCACATTCATCCTGGCAGCTGCATTTTATTCCAGTAGCAGACATTTTTTGTTCCATCACCCAAAGAACCGCCCTCATTATCTTCCTCTGAGAGACCAGCATTAGGTGGCCAGTGCCTCCTCTTAGGTTTTTGAGTGGTAATAATTCAAACCTCTTTCTTTCTTTCCCTAGCCTTAAGGATGGGACTGCTTCTTTGCAGTTGCCACTCTGTGATGTCTTTTTTTATTTTATTATTATTATTATTATTTTTAGATGGAATCTCACTCTGTTGCCCAGGCTGAAGTGCAGTGGTGCTATCTTGGCTCACTGCAACCTCCACCTCTTGGGTTCAAGCAATTCTCCCATCTCAGCCTTCTGAGTAGCTGGGATTACAGGCATGCACCACTATGCTCAGCTAATTGTTTGTATTTTTGGTAGAGAGAGGGTCTCACCATGCTGGCCAGGCTGGTCTCAAATTCCTGGCCTCAAGTAATCTGCCCACCTCAGCCTCCCAAAGTGCTGGAATTATAGGCATGAGCCACTGCACCGGCCAACTCTGTGATGTCTTAGGGTTCCCTTTTCACATTCAATCCCTAGTTAACAATTCTTTAGGTTGAATTACCTCTGTTAGAAACCACACCAGTTATTTTGTCTCATAGCTGGGTGCTGATTGATATACCAACACCTTTGGAGCTGCCTGGGGTTTCTCCATCATCCCAATGATACCGATGCCACAGTATGAACCACAGGCTTCTGTCTTCCTCCATTCAGTACCTGAGCCTTCTCTACCTCTTGCCACATGCAGAGGGGCAGCAAATCACAAAACGCCTCCCTGCCTCCTGCTGGCATTCAACAGATCTCACCTAGAGCTGCAAACGGGAGCTATGAGGACCCAGCAGAGTATGTTTTGTCCCCCATGCCCACAGTAGCATCACTGGGACAGTCACACATTGGAGTACCACCTCCACTCCAAGGAATAGCAAGGGAGCTACAGAAACAATTCTCCACTGCTGCCCTTTGACACCCTGCTTCGAAACAGTCACCCAATTTACTCCCTTTCTGATCTGAATTCTACATCAGAGTAGGGGACACACAGCCTAGAAGGAAGGGCTGCTCTAAGACTGGAAGCTCCTTAAAGACCAGGTTTTGTTCATATGTGTCTCCCATCCCAAGGCACAAATATGAACTTGCACCTGAAGCTGAATAGCTCTTTAGAGAATGCATGCTTGCATTTATTCTCTTTGCCTTTCATATAGCAGACATCCAGTGAGCCCATAAGGACTGGAGTGGAATGGAATTAGATTGGGAGGAAGCTGCCAGTTGAAAAGTTGCTTCTTCTAAAAAGCCTTCCCCTATTCCCCTGGGGAGAGAGAGATGCTTCTTATTCCCTTCACTGTGTTTCCATAGCCCTTGGTGCTTCTATTTCATCCCTTGCCATACAGAGTTGCAATTTATTTGTTTCCTTTCTGCCTTCCCAATATACCGAGAATTTGCCATATACAAAGTCACCATGTCTTTTTCATTGTTGTAGCTCCAGGCCTGGAGGTATTTAAAGGACAAGTAAATTAATGAGCAAACCCTAGCCTAATAGAGCAACCTTTCAACCAAAATGAATTATAGCTCTAAGCACATTCACCTTTAGAGACAAATAGTATCTTAGCCCTGTAAAGGAGCCTGAAAGGGCTTCAATTCCATCCTTCCAAAGTAGGAAAAAAACCTTCCAAAGGCTTCCGGATTTGAATCCTTGATTTAAATACTCCCTGAATTCAGAAGTTTACTGTCTTAGTAAAATAGTCCATTTCACTGTTAAACAGCTTTCATTATTCAAAGGTTTTTCCCTCTAGTCAGCTTAAATCTTCCTTCTGATAATCTCTTTGTGGGCTGTAGTTGCAGCCTCCAGAGAAGACATTGCTAAACTATTCCTAATCCATAGCGGAGATTCTAGAAGATACCATGGTCCGCCACCCTGAACTATTTCAGATCTGTTGCTTCTGGCAAGTATCTTGTACCTCACATATCCAGGGAGTGCATTTTGCTGCCTTTAGGTAGAATTCTCAAATACTTACCCCAGTCCATTCTGAAGAATATCCACAAAAAAGAAATCCAACCCATTTCTCTATTTTTTGGTCCTAATGCTGAAATACGTTAGATCTCAGTTCTAACTTAAATTCTTTCCTGTTTTATTATTTTTTTCAGTCTCTCTCTTCTTTCAGTGAAGAAAGAAACTTTTTTGGCTCTTGTCCACTCTGTGAAGAAAAACTAATTCCTTTCTTTTCCTCCTGCCCCAAAACATGCCCTTGGCTACCCAGCCTTCTCTTTTATGAGCTGACTCATAGGTTCTGAGTGAAAAAAGCCCTTCCTTAACACCCTCTACTACCATGTGTAGATGAGGCTGCAGTATCCCAGTGACCAATAGAGCCAGGAAGTCGTGGCTCTGTGCACTATGCCAGCATGACCCGGGACACTTCATGAGTCCCTTGTGCCCAAAACGTCACCACTTGGACAAGCACATGTGGAAGCACCACCTCCACTAGGGGCCGGAAGGACGTGAGAACCAGCAGGTCCCTCCTGGCAGACCTATTATGGGCTCCAACCCTCCCATGCGGCCAGCCCTGAAGAGTACCAGCTCCCATGCCATGAGCTTAATTACTTTGCAAGAGGACAGTTTGTAGCTGGACTTCCTCTTTGTTCTCACAGAAAGCTAAGTGTGGGCACCAGAACAAAGGCGGATTTTTGCAAAACACGGGCAGGAGAAAACCCATGCTGAAAATCTGGGTCTGGGTCCATTTGTGGAGGGTATTGGGGAAGCACAAGGAAGGGGTTCAGAAGGTACTGAATCCTGAGTGCTCATGCAGCACCCACCTGAGCTCCCATTAGACCCAGACATCGCTGAAGTGATTTGTGCAAGCTTAGAGAAAAAAGTACCTTGAAGACTTCTGTCTCCCATCCCCCTGCTTCTAGAAGACCATTCTTTAAAAAGATATCTTCTTTTATATTTTTTGAAAATGTACTAAGTTGAAAGGGGAGTGAAATTTGCATTGCTCACCTGATCAAGGGTTTTAATCCTCATTATTAGAGTGTTCTTCCTGTCTAGCCTAAATCCCTCAGGCTACTTCATGAGCTAAGTCTATGGAGACTCATAAATGGTTATTGGGGCATCCTTTAATGTGATAGATCAGGACTGATGGTCCTCGCACTCCTTTGGCTCCCCCTCCTTACCTATCTGAGAAGAAATTCCTTTGGCATATGAATTCTGTGAGGTCATGTTGAGAGGTCACCAGTATTAGCAAGGGAAAGGTTTATGTGTGGAATCTGTGCTCTACACTCAGAATTCTGAACTAGCACTGCCTGCTTCTGCAGAGGACTGGAGGGCTTTTCTGACTGACAGTGACCAGTAGCAGTGGGGAGAGAGTCAGAGAAAGGGCCCCAAAGTAGGGAAGAGAAGAGAAAAGGAGGCAAGTGCATGGAGGGACTCCTCAGTGCCTACCCAAGCCTGGCAATCTATGGGCTGAAAGATAATTCTGCAGGTAATATAATCTCTGTCACTACCCTCCCACACCTTGGCTCTGAGTGTTTGCAGTTACAATTCTTTACGTCCTGTAATGGCCCCAGCTGATCTCTCTTGTTCTGGCCATGAAGTGCATATGTGTGGGTCATGTGCAGAACAATGACCCTGCCTGTATGTCAAGGTCACTTCCAAATCATCCTTTGGACTTCTTTCTCCAGAATGGCTCTCTATTCTTTACCTTTCCTCCCAGAAGTTTTAAAGAAGGAGGAGGAAGCTGGACACAGTGGCTCACACCTGTAATACCATCACTTTGGGGGGTCAAGGCAGGTAAATCACAAGGTCAGGAGTTCAAGACCAGCCTGGCCAAAACAATGAAACCCAATCTCTACTAAAAATACAAAAAAAAAAAAAATTAGCTGGGTGTGGTGGCAGGTGCCTCTAAGCCCACCTATTCAGGAGGCTGAGGCAGAGAATTGCTTGAACCTGGGAGGCAGAGGTTGCAGTGAGCCAAGATCATGCCACTGCATTCCAGCCTGGGTGACAGAGCGAGATTCCATATATATATATATATGAAGGATGAATTGAATGTCTAACTTGAACTAGGAAATGAGAGAAAGCCGTACACAAATGTTTCATTTCATCCTCCTAGCCACTCTCAAAATTAGGTGAAATTTTATCACCAGAGGGTTAACAACTTTTCTCAGATGAGGAAAGTGAGGCTAGGAAAATAAAATGAATGGTCCTGGGTCACAGAGCTGGCAAGTGGTCATTGTCAGAATAATCCCCAGACCTGTCAGACTCCAAAGACATGGTCTTCATGGTGCCTCCACTAGCTTTGGGTGTCCTCTGCCAACCCTGACCACTTCTATGTCCCCCTTGGTCCTTCAGCTCCACTACTGATCTCAGTACCTCACTTGGATCGAGCATACAGAGAAAACAGCTTCCTGCAGCCAACTTGACTTAAGATAACCCCTAGCTCTGGGGTCAGACTTATGCATGAGACTGGAGGAAGATCCCAGGAGAAGATGAGGCCTCTTGATGGAAACTTTAGCCATAGCCCCTGAGGCTCAAGGATGAGGAAAGGGCCCCACCGCATGTAATAGTCTATCTTCTCTGGAAATCACCATGTGTGGTGTCCTTGGCCCAACTTCCATAATTACCATAGCGCATCAGGAAGACACACTTCCTAAATGTAGTATATTCTCAAATCTCTGTTTTCCTCTTTAATGCATAACTGTGACTCCTAGAGAAATGTCTGGATATAAGAAATGCTATAAAGATGATAATCAGGCCATAGCATCACAGACTCTCAAAGCTGGACAGGATCTCAGAGTTCATCAAGCCAAACCTCCTTATTTCAACCCTGGGAATTAGTAACTCAGAGAGGAAACGTCTCCCGCAACTTAGACTGTGGCAGAAAGTGAGCTCAATCCCAAGTGTCCCAGATCAGGTGACCTAGTCAGGTTGCCTTCAGCTCTGTGAGCAGTAGACATAGCTGTCACAGGAAACCAGGGCAAAACTCAACCGCTTTCCACTATCTGGGAAAGAATCCCTGGCTTTCTCCAAACATTGCCAGGCTTTCCCCCATGCCAATGTCATCTCTCCCCTGAGACTCCCAAGAGAGGATTTCTGCTCCCTTCCTGACCTCCAACGTCACAAAAACACAGCCTAAGCTTGTATTCTTCCCCACTCTTACTGCATTGTCTGGGTCAAAGCAGGCAGAAAGAAGACTTCACTGGAGTAAGGCACTCAAAATGGCAGAGTGGTGAGTTTGACAGAGTTGGGGCTCACAGAGTGAGATGCAGGAGGCCAACGTCTCAATGTGAAGATTTGGGAAGATTCATACCCACGGAGGGGACTCCATCAAACTACAGGGAATCTATTTCTCGATCGTCGTAGAGCTCTTTGACTGGAATTCATGGGGCCCCTTTTTCAAGACACAGGAATCCCTTGACAGACTCTGACTTCAGATTTGTGTTTGTTTTTGGTATCAAGAAGAAATGAACTGCAAGCTTAGCTGAAAAGAGGGTGTGTGTGTGTGTGTGTGTGTGTGTGTGTGTGTGTGTGTGTGTGTTTAACTCACCTGGGGAGGGCCCAGACCACTTCATCAGTCCACAGTTTGCCTAGGAGACCCTCTTGGGATCCTGACACCCAAGAGTTCCCTCCTAGCCCACAGAGCAGGCTGATCCTCCATGTCCTGGGGTGTGTGGGCTTGCTCCAAGTTTGCCAGCCGCCCACTGACTTCGTGTCAGGTTACAAAACAGCAGCCAGCCCACAGTTTCCCCAAACATGCTCAAATATTATCTTACCGTGGATGGAGTTATCTGACACAAAGATCTTGCCACGTAGCTCAGAAAAATAGCCAGACAGCCACAAAGAGGTAAACAGAGACATCAAACTCATGCCAGCAGGTCCAGCAGCAACAAAACCCTTGGCCTGGAAGTTCTAGGACAGTTCTCAACAGCTCTCAGATGTAAACACTTTTCCTCTTCCTCCTGTTTCCTCCTCTTCTCCCTCTCTGTTTTCTTTCCTAATGATTAAGAGATTTCATTTTCATTGTTCCATAGATGGAAGGGGAGGCCTTTCTGAGCCAACGCCAAGTACTGCGTGTTCCCTACAGTTTGGAAATCACCTGAAACACTCTGTCCCCACCACGCCAGCCATTCCACACTGTACCCCAACCTTTGGATTTCTTCTATCAGAGTCCGCTGAAGCCTGCTGCAGAAGCAGAGTCTTTTTCCAGCCTGCCTGACCATCTGGAAGCCAGAGCAGGCCAGTGGACATATTCCCTTTCTATTTGAAATAAGGGATGAGCTCTTCCGAGTTGGGTGGTAGAAGGAAGGAAGAGACAGGGCTTTCCCTAAGACCTCTTTCAAAGCCCCCATGTCTCCATGCATCTTTGAGGCCGGGTTGGGTTCCTAATTCCCTGTGTTGGGACTAAGGGTGACCACGAGCATTATGCAGCCTCTCTTCTCTCTGGGGCCTGCTGAACCCTATTAAGTAAGCTGCTGGAGGAAGCAAAGGTAAATGTCAAGAGCTGGGGCATAGCCAGGAAGAGAGGGCAGGGTGTTGCTGAGTTCTGGTTATTCTTCATTTGCCCCACAGTCCGCTCCAGATCCATTCTCTACTCGGTTCTCTGCCCTGGGAGGATGATCCCTGGAAACTACTTCTCCCATTGCCTTCTGGCTCCAGCTGGATTCAGCCAATGAGCCTCTCCAGGAGGCAACTGGAGGGCAGCAGAAGAGAGAAGCCCCTTCTTGTTGTGCTGCATTTTTGGCAGCAGCCATGTGTGTCCACAGCACCGGCTCCCCCAGACAGCCCCCTCCGTAAGCCCAGCTCTTGCCAAGCCCACAGAACACTGATTCCTCCACTTGCCTCTGCAACCCTAGAGGCAATCCCTGCTTCTTGCTGCTGCTAGTCTCTGCTGCCTCAACATCCTGACCACACTTCCAGAGCAGTCTCTTCATTTAAGTCTTTCTGTGTGAACCATCTTGGTGCACCTGGTATGTTCAATGCAAGTGTGGAGCTTAAAATAAGGGGCTGGGGGAGAGAATGTTAACCCCACAGAGGTCATACTGTAATCAGGAGAGAACAGAAAGTTTAGCAAGGCTGATACTTCCATCCTAAATACTACTGGAGATGGCTCTAAATCAGTGGTTCTCAAAGTGTGATTACTAAATTAGCAGCATCAGTATCACCTGGGAACTTGTTGGACTTGCAAACCACAAGCCAATACCCCAGACCTGCTGAATCAGTAAGTCTGGGAGTAAGGTCCAACAATCTTAGTTTCAACATGATTTACTTTTACGCCTGTAATCCCAGCACTTCGGGAGGCCAAGGCAGAGGGATTGCTTAAGCCTAGGAGTTCAAGACCAGCCGGAGCAACATGCAGAAACCTCATCTCTACAAAAATTAAAAAAAAAAAAAATAGCTGGGCATAATGGTAAACACCTGTAGTATCAGCTACTCAGGAGGCTGAGGTGGGAGGATGACTTGAGCCTAGGAGGTCAAGGTTGCAGTGAGCTGAGATCACACTACTACCCCCTAGCCTGGGTGACAGAGCAAGACCCTGTCTTAAAAAAAAAAAAAAAAGATTTGGTTTTAACAATCTGTTTTAACAATATAATTTTTTAACCACCACCTGCAGGTGACACACAATAAAGTTTGAGAAACCCTGCTCTGGAACCTGAAGAGTTGTGGGCACTATTGGGAAGCACTTCTCTGTCTCTGCTTTCCCTGCCTATTTTCTTTCCCATCCTCAAGGGAGGCAGATAAGAAAACAGAACCACCAGGCCAGGAGTGGTGACTCATGCCTGTAATCCAAGCACTTTGGAGGCCAAGGCGGGTGGATCACCTGAAGTCAGGAGTTCAAGACCAGCCTGACCAACATGGTGAAACCCCATCTTGATTAAAAAAAAGAAAAAAGAAAAAAAAGAAAAAGAAAACAGAACCACCAGACTTTCCCCAAATCACAGAAATTGGGTTCCTGCCTTTGGTCATCCAAAGATGACCCTGCAGATGACATTGACCACCTGGGTGGTAGCTTAGGCTGAAGAGGCCGCTGTGAGTGGACAGCCCTTTGCCATACTGTAGAAAGGGAACAGATGCTTCTGATGCCATCAGTAGCTGGTGCTCCCCGTGTCTGCCGCTCTCTCAGATTTATTGCATGTAAACACTTTAGACCAGTCCCAACTCTTTGTTCTTAAACGCATGAGTCAACACCATCTTGGCTGCAGATTCTGCCTAACTACTGTCTTCCAGCTATACCCAGCTGTGCCCACGGACTGAAATGCTGTGGCTTTGTGATGGTTAGGGAAGTTTCGTACCCTCTCTCTACTCACATGTGGCCTATTCTCACCATCCCTATATCAGCTGCTTGTGAGCCAGTTCACATTTGTAATGGAAACATTGGATTCTGAGGAAAAGACAGGCTGCCACTTAAATCCATTGTACCAACTGTGTGTCCATAAGCAGCAACTTTATTTTGTACCTGTTTCATTCGTGAAATGAGACAAATGTCTATCTTTCAGGGTAAGCTAAGAGTTCATTGAGATGACATATGTATAATGCCTTAGCACAAGAAGTGGCACATCCTAGGTGTCAATAAAAACGTTCCCTTTCTTTCCACTCCTGCTCCCTGCAGACCAAGACCCTGCATTTTCTGTGATGAAGTGTGGAGTGTAGTAAATAGGGCAGAACCTGGAGTTGGACTGCCTGTGTTTCTCCCAGCATGGCCACTTACTATCTGTGAGTCTTCGGGACAATTTATTTAACTTTTATCTGCCTCCATTTTCTCATCTATAAAATGGGGATAACAGTGTCTACCCTGTGGGAGGATTGTCATGTTTAAATCTTAACATATATAAACCCGGTGTATCTAATCAACACTCTGTAGATGTCAGCTATTATCATTCATTATTAATAATTATTAAGATGAATGTAATTAATTATTCATTATCAATAGCATAATTACTATATATTCCAAGTGAAAAACTGAGACACAACACTTACCAGTATGAGCTAACAAACAGTGACGGTGGGACAAAACATGTGAAATGGGACTACGTAAATGTGACTCTTTGTGTCTTGCTCATCCCTGTGTTTGAAAAAAAATTAATATGTACCTTCAGTGAGAGTTTAGGAAGATGGAGGCAAGAAGACCAGCAGAGAAGGCATGAAGAATGTGGATGGACCTGAAGGACATTATGCTAAGTAAAATAAGCAGGCATCAGAAAGACAAATGCTCTAAGATCTCACTTATATGTGATATCTAACAAATTTGATCTCATAGAAACAGACAAAAAAGTGGTTACCAGAGGCTGAGGGGGAGGAGGGATGGGAAAAGACGATGTTCATCAATGGGTGCAAAGTTTCAGTTAGACAGGAAGAACAAGATCTTTTAGTGATCTATTGTACTGCCTGATGACCACCGTTCCTAATGTATTGTATATTTCAAAAATGCTAAAGGAATAGGTTTTTAATGTCCTCACCATGAAAAACATTACTAAGTTGGTAAGGTGAGAGATATGTTAATTAGATTGATTAACTCTTTCTGAAATATATACATAGAGCGGAACATCACATTGTATCCTCTTAAATAAATACAATTATTATTTGTTAAAATAAATTTTAATTTTTAATTTTAAAGAAGAATCTGGAAATGAGGAAAAGAGAGCCTAGATTTGGCTGGTGGTTAGAGAAACGGTGGAGCCAAGTCAGATCCAAGAATGGGGTCTTTGAAAGGTTTTTGCCAACAAGTATTTCTCAGCAGGGAGTTTTTCCATTGCCTGAAGAAGAACCGGTCTGTTTTCCATCCCTCAGTCTCTGCAGAGACATTGTCACCACCACCCACTTTGTTCATGTCCTTCCTTGCCCTTAAAAGCCTTTCCTTCTTTCTTCTCCTTCCAAATCCTTCAGAATCCAGCTCTATTCCCACTTCCTCTGGGATATTCCTTGGTGGGCCTGTCCCTCTCCTGCACCCTCCTATGTAGACCCCCTTGTGGCTTGTGGTCAACTCCACACCACTTAGCACAAATTTATGTTCATTCCTAGACAGTTTGTTGTGGTTTCACACATGCAAATCTTCTTCCCCACGTCAATCAGCTTTTTTCTGAGGGCAAGGACCATATCTTCTATTTGCTTCTGGGCCCAACAATCTGAAAGAAACTAGATTAAGCCCCAGAGGAAACATAAAAGGCAAATACAAAAGCTTTGAATACCAATTGGATTCTTTGCACTAATCTTTCCATCAAGATCTGTGTCCTTAGCTACTGGATTCACTCTTGTTCTCAGATCCCGGACACAAGGGAAAACAGAAAAGGAAAATGCAGCATCATCTTCTTTTTCCATTTTAGGAACTCACTTCTTGTGTATTGGCCTGGATCCTAATCCTACCCCTTAAAAACCTATGATTCTCCACTTCTCAGTATAGCACCAGTATTCTGCAGTTCTCCTTCCTCCTGCAGAAAAACACCATTAGACAAAGGTGTGGATTAGAGATCTTTCTCTTCAGTGTTCCTCCCTATTTTCCCTTAGCCACAAATCAGTAGAGAGATGTTAGATGGCAGAGTCGGATTGTAACTTGAGTCATAACTAACAAACAAAATAATATTCAATTCTGAATAAATAGAAATTAATTAATTAAATTAAATTCTGAACTTCAAATTAAAAAAAAATCAAGTGCACAAGCATAGCAGGGTGAAAGATAATTTAAATCAACTGCAGGTATAAGACAAGACAATAATAAATCATTTCTCTTAAGAAAATTGATGCAACTGGGCTGCATCAACAGATCAGACACCTAATGTTCAAGACTTTAGAGGTAATATCTCTACTTTATTAATGCATTTGTCAGACTGGAACTAGAACATTTGGGATTTTAAAAGGAAGGCATAGACCATAGCCAGAGGACGACAAGGCCAAAAACGGGTCTATAAACTACATCACAAAAAGAATGCTAGAAGGAACTGAAAGAATTTTGCTTAGAAAAGAAAAATCTCATGGAGAAATGATCCCAGTTTCCAAATATTTCAAAGGTTTCATGTAAGAAAGGGACAATTTATTCTGTTACTCTAGAATAAGAGGAAGCAGATCTCAATAGGAGAGGAAAGTTACTTTAGTGCTTTAAAAATAAAATGGATTACTTTGTGTGGTTTCCACCACTGGAAATATGAAGCAAACACAGTCCTTTCAGAAGCCTGCTACTTACTCCAAGAGTTCAGCATGTTCTTGCTGTTCCTGGGCTATTCAGGTTACCTCTGTTGGTGGCAAAGGAAACCAAGCCAGGGACAGGAGATCAAGCCTGCTCTTGCTAAGCTTACTTATCAAGCTCTCCATCCCTTGGTCCAGCGAGGATCCAGTGTCCCTAGATAAATCAGACAGGCTGAGGCTTGCTGATTAAGCCTAATAACTAGCTGACAGAAGATACACACACCCCGTCTGCCTCCAGAAAATAAAAGATCACAGGCAAAATGTTTAATAGTGCCCCTCAAATACTTCACTTCCTGGGAGAACTCCAGGCATCTAGGAAGGTATCACAGAGACATTTAGAGGTCTAAGATATCCACTTTGGTCCACTAGAGCACCTTAGGAGTGATTTAGTGATTTGCATTAACTTTCTTAAGAGCAATGATTTGGCTGGGCGCATTGACTGGGATTACACCTGTAATCCCAGCACTTTGGGAGGCCAAGGTGGGTGGATTACCTGAGGTCAGAAGTTGAGACCAGCCTGACCAACATGGGAAAACCCTGTCTCTACTAAAAATAAAAAATAATAATAATAAAATGCTGGGAATGGTGGTGCGTGACTGTAATCCCAGCTACTTGGGAGGCTGAGGCAGGAGAATTGCTTGAACCTAGGAGGCGGAGGTTGCAGTGAGCCAAGACTGCACCATTGCACTCCAGCCTGGGCAAGAAGAGCAAAACTGTGTCTCAAAAAAATAAATAAGGTGATTTATGATTGTCTTGTCTTGCACCTGCAGTTGACTTAAATGATCTCTCACCATGCTATGCTTCTGCACTTAATTTTTTTAAATTCATAATTTCATATTATGAATTTCATAATTTCCCTTTCCATGAGGGAGATAGTTAATAAAGGCCAGAGCTTAGGAAGGTCAGGCAGTGGCTCCGTAAGCTGAAAGCCCAGCTCTGCTGCCTACTAGCTGTGTCACCTTGGACACTTTACCCTACCTATCTGTGCCTCCCTTCTTCCTCTACAAAACAAGAAAGTTGGTCCTCATAGTAACTCTGATGGTTGGCTTCATGTGTCAACTTGACTGGGCCACACAGTGCCCAGATATTTGGGCAAATGTAAATCTAAGTGTGGTTTTGGACTGTACCCCCCTCCAACAAAACTGACTCAACTCATCCAAGACCATATTGTTAAAGCCTATCCTCCACTCTTATCAGGCCAGCCTTCCTATGGAACCCCACTCAGTTCTCCTGTTCCATGCCTTTCTCTAGACTTCACTGTCCACCAAACAACCTCCTTGTATTCCTCCTTCCTGATACGTCCCTTCATCCCATGAATGTGAACAACCCTCCCCTCCTTAGTGTCCCAGCTCCAGACCCCTCCTGAGTGGACCTACATGTTGACACTGTCTCTGCTTGAGTCTTCCCAAGGAGCTTGCTTTGCCAATAACGACTTGGGTTGAACTAAAGAAAATTTCTTAGCATTTATGCTATTTAAGGAGAATTTATTGTATTCTTTCCAAGATAAACACTCAAGAATATGGCTGATTAGTAGAATATGCCCAAAATTCTACTAGTGGTCTGCATTTTATCTTGCAACAAGTTCTCAAAGCAGGAAAAATTCTTCACTTAAAGAACTTTAGTACCTTTGAGAGCATAGGAAGAGTTTCCAAAAAATGAAATTCTCCTGAATGAGGTCTCCAGTTCAAAGAGTCAGTAGCCTTTATCTTTGCCTGCTCATAACAGGTTTGGTATGCACTGAATTCTAGAATACCAAGATTGGAAGGAAACTTCAATATCATCTTCTCTAAGAGCTGACAGATTCACAAAAAGTTCTTAGGACCCAAACCAAGTGTTGGGAACATTCTTAAAATTTCTTTTGTTGTTTTGTACCACTGTATTCAAAGGCTACATCCCCTAGCTTATCCACCAGTGACTTTTCCCTTCAGGAACTCCCATGAGATGCCACCATTGCTCGTGATATTGTTGACAACTTGTCTTCTTGGACCCACGGCTTCCACCTGCCATCTTTGTCTACTATCATTGTGATCGGGGGCTGTGTCCTTCTCCTTATCATCCTTCTACCGTTTCTCTTTCACCTTGTGTTCTCCTCCCTCCAGCAGCTTCAGCTCAAGCTCTTTGAGCAGTATTTAAAAACTAAAAAGGAGGGAAATGTGGGAAACGCTCCAGCATAGAGGCCCCCTGACCATGCCTCCGCCATAATGTGAGCTTGAGCCCAGACACATTTCTCCCTCCTGGAGGCAGTCGAGCTATGGGAAAGCAGAAACTAAAGGATGATTCTGTAGAAGTTATTTCAGACTCTCTGACGCTAACATAATGGCCCGGTGATGGCTGTGTGGTCTTACTAGGCATTGTGTTTTTCCTTGGTTCCTGTTCTGGGCTAGTTTTATGACTCTGTTTACCAAACACTGCTTAAGCCCTGTAACCATTCATATGACCTTGGAGATTGTTGCCTTTAAGATCTATGATCTTGCCTGACCTCTAAAGAATGTTACTTTTCTAAATGTAAATCCCTATACCTTTAAGATCTATGATCTTGCCTGACCTCTAAAGAATGTTACCTTTCTAAATGTAAATCCCTACACAATAGATAAAGAAAAATCACCTGCTCACTTTAATGGTCCCTCACTATGTACCTTTTCTGTTACTAGTTTCTTATCTCCTCCCCCAGATTTGCAGCGTTGCAACTTTCTGTTCCCCTTTGTTGTATAGAATTAACAATGTGAGTTGACATCAGCTACTGAAAGCTGAAGGTATATATTGGGACCCTATGCACAAATAAAATTGCTGTTTAGGTATTGCCTATTCAGTCCTCCAGACCCCATCTTTCTGTCTTTCTTCTCTTCCGCGCACTCTCTCTTCCAGGTATAGGGACCCTCTTGCTGGCCAAGAGTCCCCGGCAGACGTGCCGGCCCCGACACACCAGGATAGGAAAACAGTGCTTTTCTAAGACTATATTAACCCTTGACACACTTGGGCAGCCATTTGAGAAATTCAACCAGGGATTATTGGTAATAGAAACCCCTGGACTGAGGGCCAGGACACCAGCTTTAGCCTGGCTCTTCTAACTTTCTGTGTCACTGAAATTCCCCAGACCCGTTTCACCATTTGTAAATGGAAAGCATTACAATAACCCTTTACAAGGCCTTAGTGCAGCCACATCACCTTGCTTGTCCTCAGTTCACCCAGACAGTCAATGTGGGGACTGAACTATTCCAGTGGTTTGAAGCATTTTTTGATCCCAGTGTCCTCCAGGAATGGCCTGTAGGAAAGCTATGCCTTTCCTTCATGCCCTGGGAAAATGGGCACCTAGACAATTTCATTGTTGATTTCAGGGCATTCTTAGAATTCTCAGGAGCTCCAGGTTAAAACCCCTGGACTAGGTGGTTTCTAAGGTCTCTGCCAACTCTGGAATTCTATGAACATGATAGCTGTGGCTCTGACCCAAAGAGCTTGCATCCAGGTGTGCCTAGTGGGGAGGTTTAGGGAAGGAAGTTACTTGACAATAAAAGGATGAATCTACCCGGATAGAAGGGATATAGTTCTTGCCAAAAAAGAGACGCTCTCTGACATTAGCCATTGCTTCTGGCCTTCCCAAACCGTCCAGCACTCCTATCAACCAAACCGCCTCTGCCTCCTTCACAGCTTCTTCTATCCAGCTTGCTGGCTGGTCTCTGGGTCCCCTCACTTATCAGCCATTCATTCCTGTGTCCCCCTGTGCATGAACAGAATTGCAGTGAAATCGCTACATCTCAGTGTCTGTGCATTGTTCCATATTTGACTTCTCCCCTCTTCTTTGCATCATTCCTCTCAGCTCGCTCAGACCCTGCCTAGTTCAGGCCCCTTGTCAATGCGGGGCTAGAGAAGGTGACCTCTGGAAAACCCTGGCCAACTGATGTCCATCTGATTCTAGTCACTGAGGAAACCAAAGAAAGGAAAATATTTATTAAAATCAGTGAAGTCTAACAAGAAGGTGGGAACAAAGGGAACGTCTGAATTCCAGCACTCTCCCCTTGGAGAAAGGGTGAAAAACCCAGGCCTTCCTGCCTGGACATTGTCAGATCCCAGCCTTTCCAGAGCCAGCAATCAGTGGAAATGTACATATATATATATATATATATATATATATATATATATATTTTTTTTTTTTTTTAATGCGCTTGCATTGCAAATAAAAACAGTTTTACCTCAATACAGGGGTTGGTTGAAATGCGTTCCAACTTTGCTAAGCAAGGAATGAATTGAAAAGCCTGTAATAATATCAAGCAAGGCAGTCCCTCTGCCAAACTTGGACAGAGGGGAATTTGCACTGTCAGAGAAAATCTGTTCTTCATCAGTGTTTCAATATTCGAGGAAGCCGGGGACATTTTTCTGTGACAGAAGCAAAATGCCAGCTGCCAATACTATGATTTAATTCCCTCTATTTTTTCCTCTCTCATTGGAAATAATTGTCACAAGCATTTGGTGGGCTATAAAGGCCTTGTATATAACAAAGATTATACTGAAATGGAGAGAAGAGAAATGTGGGGAAGGACAAGGAAGAGAAAGAAAGGTGAGGTGGAGAAAGAGGAAGGTGGGAGTTCAAAAGAGGTGGAGGAATAAAGGAATGGGGTGAGAGGAGCAGAAGAAGAAAGTTCAAAAGAAGCAAAAAAATAACAGTGGAAAGGAGAGAGAAGAATGTGAGAATGAGAAGGGTGAGTAGAATAAAAATCACAAACAGAAAAGGGAAAATACAAAAGTCAGAGGTGAAAGAAATCTTCAAGAGTGTGGGGTCAGTCTTCCCTCAGGTGTCAGGTAGGAGGCCAAAGAGTGAAGTTATTTGCCTGAGACCAGAGAGCATGCCCAAGGTCACTGAGCTCAGAACAGAGAACCAGGACCTCCTCACTGCCGTCTAACACTCTTCACTCTTGGGCAGGTGGCACACAAGGCAAAGAGACAGGGAAATGAAGAAGAAAAACATGAGAACTTGCATTGTGTGTACATGTGCAAACAGCACTTGGCTTCTTCAGTCACCTGTATTGTCTAATACAATCTCATCTAAAATCTAACATAATCTAATAGTCAAAGTTTCTTGATTCTTAGACCCCATGGGCTTCTCCTGAAATGTGTCTAAGACCTGGAGAATGCTATTTTCTCTGTCATCAAATCGTAAATGGTGGAATCGGGGAGCTGAAAAGAACACCAGGATGTCACTGGGCTAATGCCAGGCCACTGAGCAGGCCTCTACAGCCCCCTCTGGTGAGGAGGGGTTTCTGGCTTCCCAGGATCATGAGTTCTCTGACAAGAGTCACTTCCGTGTTCCTAGAAATCCCACACTCCAGAACCCCAGTTCTAGCTGTGGAAAGTCCAGACATCCCCTTCAAGATGAGGGCCTTTCTGGCTTAGGCATTAGTTACTAATTTTCAATCCTGTCATTTATTTAATAGTATGATACTAGTGTTCATGTATTTCTATAATAGTACCATGACTGTATAAGATGTTAAAATTAGGAAAATCTGGGTAAAGGATATTCAAGACTTTTCTGTACTATTTTAGCATCTCCTCAAAAAAAAAAACTTCATAGAGATCACAAGGCTAGATTTGAATTTAGAAGTGTCCATCATTGCCCAATCCCCAGCCACTGCCCGCTGCCCGCCCCCCCAGCCAGTGATTTCCCTCTCTTTTCCCCCTGTCCTTTGTTCCTTGCACACACACATGTGATTACTGTAGGCTGTTCACTCAAGCTCTGTCCACAACCCTCAGACACCACAAATAGCCCCTCCTTGGCCATCTGTTAGGTCCAGGGATCTGTACACTGGCAGTGTAGTCCACCCCTGCGAGGACAGACCAGGGGAGGCTCAGTGCTACTTCGGCAAGGAATTTCAAGGAGTCAGGTGCCAGGAACATGATCTAGAAGCTGGTACAAACTGTAGGCTCCAGGGAGGCAAAGCCCTTGATGTCGCCCCTAAGAAGGATGTGAGGAGAGAACAGCTGGTGTAAGGCCTTCTTAAGTGTGAGACCAAGGGCAGGGGTGCCATTTGCCCAGGTCTAAGGCCAGGACTGTCTCTACCTTACTACCCACCTGCTGGCTAGCCCAGGCTCAGTGGCAGTATAGGCAAGAAGAAAGGGGAAAATCCATTCTGGTCATACAATTACTCTTAAGTAATTTGGACAAAATCTTAATGATGGTGTTTGCCATATTGAAGGATGTCTTAGTTTATTCTGTGCTGCTGTAGCAGAATACCTAAGACTGGGTATTTAAAAAGAACAGGAATTTATTGGTTCATTGTTCTGAAAGTCAGGAAGTGTAAATGCATGGCATTAGCATCTGGTGCTGGTCTTCTTACTGTGTCATCCCAAGTGGAAGACAAAAGAGCAAGAAAGAGTGAGAGTAAGGAAGGGGCTGGATTCAATTTTTTTTTTTTGAGACAAAGTCTCACTCTGTCACGCAAGCTGGAGTGCAGTGGCACAATCTCGGGTCACTGCAACTTTCGCCTCCCGGATTCAAGTGATTCTCTTGCCTCAGCCTCCTGAGTAGCTGAGATTATAGGTATGTGACACCATGCCCAGCTAATTTTTGTATTTTTTAGTAGAGACACGGTTTCACCATATTGGCCAGGCTGGTCTTAAACTCCTGACCCTGTGATCCATCCACCTCAGCCTCCTCATGCTGGGATTATAGGCATGAGCCACTGTGCCCAGCCTGAACTCATTTTTTTATGAGACGCCTGTTCCATAATAATAGCATTAATTTATTCATGAGGGCAGAGCCCTCATGACCTAATCAACCTCTTGATGGTCCCACCTCTCAACACTGTTGCATTGGGGATCAAGTTTCCAACACATCAACTTTAGAATGACATGTTCAAACCACAGCAAGGAGGGATCCAATATTTTCTGTTCTACACTCTTAAAAGCCTCCTGGGCCATGATTCATTGACTTGGAATGGCTGGAGCTAGCAAAATGCTTGGCATATAATTTATAGTGAATGAATGAAGGAAGACTAAACAGCTATGTTCACTATAATGATATAAGTATCATCATCAAGATAAACAGTAGATATTATTCTATAGAAGTACAGAGAATATCGTAGGCACGTAGCCTATACTGGAGGGGTGAGGATGGGATTCTGAATAATATTAAAGAATGGATTGGGATTAGTCATGGAGTGAAGAAGGGCATTCCAAGCAAAGGGAATAAATTGTCATGGCATATTGGAATGATTGTGGTTCAACAGAATTTAAGTGCCATAAAGGAAGCCAATCACTGTATGTATCCCCAACACTTTGCACATGCACACATCTAGTAGATTGAATATATGTATTAGGTAAATGAGAGAATATGGATCATCTCTTTTCAAAACCACAGAAAGCTTAACAATATTCTAGTCCAGGGATTGGCAAACATTTTCTGCAAAGGGCCAGATAGTAAATGTTTTAGCCTTTGAAGGCTATGTACTATCTGTCACAACTATTCACTCTGTTGTGTCCCATGAAAGCCACTATGGATGACAGGTAGATGGCATGAGTGAGTTCTAATAAAACTACACTTATAAAAATGGGCAACGGGCCAGGAACCACAGCTGGCTGACCACGGCTCTGGTCCGACACCTGGAGCACAGCTGACTGGTGGCAGTACTTATACTAAATATTAATGTCCCAGTATAAGTGTTTGGACAGAGAGTAGCATAGATGTTTGGAGACAAGAGAGAGAAGTATAGGCCTCAGAAACCAGGAACGCATTCACAGAGGAAACAGGATTCCAGTTTAGGCCACAGCCTCAATGTAGTCCAAAAAGTGAGAAGGCAAGATGCTAAAAAAAGAACACCCACCTGGCAGTTGCCTGTCTTCTCACCGATGTATTTAGGTTCTAGGTGTGCTTCGCTGAACCTAAGGCAGAGGGGTAGAGGGAACGAGGAGAAAAGCAAAACCACATTCTAGGACAGCATGTCAGGTCAAAGAACAGACACGACACTGTGTCTCCTAAATGGGGATGTGGGGAGTTGAATGGCCTTAGTCTCTGGATGAACAACACAGCGACACAGAAGCAGCCAGGCTGGCAGATGGAAGAGCACAGCCTGAGCTACTGCTCAAGACGCAAACGGCCCCTGGTCTGAATCTCCCTCTGCATTTCAACTTAGAGAGAACTCACAATGCACAGTCCCTTGGGACCCCAGATGTTAAAAGCCAGTGTAGGTTCATTGTGGTACGTTTCATTTTACAAATTGAGAAACTAAGTTCTAGACAGAAAAAACAACTTTCCCAAGGTCACAAAGCCAGTGAATGGCCAGGGTGGTTCTGAATCTTAAATCTGGCCTCCCAATTCTCTATAGACCCTTCTCTGATATCCTGCTGAAGCTCCCCATCTCTACCCCATCCCAGTGCAGGCATTCTAATCATCTTTCATGTATAGATACACAGATGTCTTGGCTTTGGATATAAAAATCTGTAAGACATTTCATCAGTATTGATTCTATCTCCTATTAGACCATGGTCCCTTGAGGTGATGGGGGGCTTATCTGCTTTTTCTGGCTCTGTGAAGACAGGGTCTCTGGACTCACTGTTAGGAGGCAAGTCCTGCACTTCTCAGACCTGCTCAGAGAACTCTGCCCTTCAGGAACCATCCCCAGGTTCACTCCATCCTCTTAGGAGACTAAGCCCTTCTCAATTCCACATCAACCCCCTGAACTCCTATTAATATTCTGATTAGAATTATTTGTGCTCACGAGTGTCTGTATTGCCCACTAGATTGAGAACTCCTCAAAGGCAGGAATTCTGTCTCAGTTATCTCTGTACTTCTGGCCATGAGTCTGACACATAGATAGGTAGCATTAACTGATGGTAAAATGGTTATAGCCTCCAGAGGGCTAGGAGAGCATAGCCAAGAGATTAGAAGATTGTGTCAGCTGGAGAAAAGGCAATCCTGAGTTCAAATTCTGACTCACACACTATTTAATCTCTCTGAGACTAAGCTTCCTCATCAGAGTCATCGTCAGAATTAAATGAGACAAGAGAGATCCAAGATGGCCGATCACTAGCAGCTCAGGATTGCAGCTCCCAGTAAAAGCGCAGAGAGCCAGTGGACGCCACACTTACCGATACATTTTTGCTGCCCACGGACCAGGACATTCCCAGTGGAGGAGCCCCACGGGTCGCCAGCGTGACCCTTTCGGCTGGCGCGGCTTTTTTGCCGGCGCCTCGGCTCGGCG
>PVKP010033735.1:0-24785 GCA_004027715.1 Plecturocebus donacophilus | reverse complement strand
CTATCCATTTGGGTATAAATGGAAAATCTAGTGCCCTCCTGCATTCTTGTCCTTTCACTTCCATTTTCGGTTTTCATTTTCACACCCCACAGAAGCTTATGCTCTGCCCTATGTGCTGCCTCCTATCCCACAACAAAAAGACTTCCACAACTGAATAGGCATGGTTGCCATGGCAGCTGGAGGGTCATAAACTCCTGAGCTGTGGGTCTTGGCCCAATTCCATGCATTATCTGCATCCTGGTGCAAATCAGTCCCTTTATCTAATTAGTAGCCTTACAAATAGCCACCTGCCCAGAGCTTAACCATTAAAGATGCAATATGGGCTGAATCGCTTGAGACCAGGGGTGAGGATATCAGAAAACTGAAAGCTGATCTGAGTGAGGCCCTATCTCTCCTGGCTACAGACACCTGTGAGCCCTAGCCCACCCACATAGCAAGAGTTCAGAAGGAGGCCAAGAACAAATCACTTCTATCTTCCTTTCATGACTCACCTTGGGTGTCTTCTGATCCACTGGCCTCCCAGAAGCTAGGCCTGCTGATTTCTGCCTAAAGGACCTGCTTGATCATTCCTGCTTAGGTGCCCAACTCTTCCCTGCCTGAGAATTTCCTACCTGAAAAGTCCAGCCCTGTGTCTCTCTCTGGAACTTCATCAACTGCCCTGGTCTGCTGTAGTCCACAACCTGGTCTGGATCCCTCAGAAGTATCTCTTGATACACTCCGAAGACTGACTCCTCTGTGACTTGACTAAATGCTAAAACTTTCTCTTGCTAGTGAGAATATATCCCAGATTGAAATTATTTAGATGTTAATTGGGTTCATCTCTTTTCCTTCCAGTAAAGAATTCTAAAAAACAAAAACCACAATTATTTTTTCAACATTCCCTATATAGTGGCAAATATCTTCCTACATTTATTTTACAGATGATGATGAATTTGAACCTTTAAAAAGTTGACACCAATGTATGCTGAAAGTGTACAATGTGGTGAATCTATCTTTTGCATCCTGAGCTGAATTTCAAAAATGCTATTAATTATAGGCAAAAGGCGAAAGCAGAGAATGGAGGAAGAGTCCAGCTTCAATTTTACAGCTGAAACTGTGGCGCCACCTTTGAGTGTTCCTATCTATTATGAGAGAAAAAATAGGGCTTTGATGTGATATATCCACCATGAACTTCTGAAACTAAAATATACTAAAGAATCACCCAATTTTCTCCTTTATGCTGAATAGTTCCATGTCTGTAAGTTCACATCTCACTATAATTTTATTGTCATGTAATAAGTTTGAAATTTTTGCTTTTTACTATTATACTATGGTGTGTGACAATGAATAGCCATTAGAAATTAATTAAACTAGGAAATAATGATCCTTACTATGCTGGCAACAATTCTGCAAAAAACCTATAGAAAAAAACTTAGAGGTAGAAAACCTTTACAAAGTCTTTTCATCCTTTCTTTTGTTAATGCAAGCTACGATTTTCTTTTGCTTCACTCTCAGATTAGTCACTCCAGTTTGAAATGATACAAGGGCTTCTTGTATTTCCTTAGAGATGCTACTTCAGAGGTTAGCAGAGATTGCTGATATGGGCTCCTTGATATTCAGCTATAGCCTCTTTTCTTGAGGCTTTGTTGTTCTTATTAATTCATATTTTAAATAAAATATTTCCAAAGCCTATGAAAAGAAAGTCAGTGTTTTGAATATGTGTAAGCAAAAATGAAACCAGGTCAACATTCCCTCCCTGCCTACTGTGACTTCTCAGGCCATTCTAGGAGCAACCAGATTAAATAGTTGTGCTCTGAACCAAAGCCCAAAGGCCATTGTTTAGGTTTCTTTGGAGAACAGAAGGAACTACAAAGTCAAAAACAGGAGCTATCTTTGTGAAAATTTCTACTTTTCTTCTCTAACCCTCTTAAGTGAAGGTTATTAATCAATCATCACCATATTCAACATAGGTTAAAATATTTGTGCATTTATCTTCTTGGCCACTTCTAAGAATTTTTACCTGGGGTTCAACTGTAATCTTATTAAACAAAAGTGTTCAGTGCATAAAGAGGTGATGCCTTTCTGATGTGTAATGCCTGACTGCTCTCCAGAATGTAAACACTAGGAGAGTAGGGACAGTTCATTTCTATTTTTTCTTTTCCTTTTTTTTTTAACTCCCCCAACCCTCCCCAACCCAAGCTGGAGTGCAATTGGGCAGCAGAACGAGTCACTGTAGCTTTGACCTCCTGGGCTCAAGCAATCTTCCCATCTTAGCCCAGCATGGGACCGCCAGCACACATCACCATGCTGGGATAATTTTTTTGATTTTTCAGTAGAGACAAGGTCTTGTTATGTTGTGCAGGCTGGTCTCAAATTCCAGAACTCAAGCAACCCTCCCAGCTGGACCTCCCAAAGTGGTGGGATTACAGATGTGAGCCACCATTCCTGGCCCAGGACAGTTTGTTTCTTAATCTCCATTCCATTCTTGTGAGCAGATGTTTATAACAGGGATAAAGTATGCAATGACCTCTTCATTGTTTAGGTGCTATGGAGAATAGTAAGCTAAAATTCTATGGCTTTTGAGAATTGAAAATTACCACCTATATTTCTAGTAATCTCTTAATAATATAAACCATATTATGATCAATTAATGGGGAAAACAGTGTTTGGGCATCGTGCAATAATGAAAAAGATATGCTTGCTGAACCTGTGACTTTAAAAATTAAAGAAAATAAAAATTTCCCCAACAACCATTATATTGAAAGGACACTCAATTTTAAACTTGTTGAGTTATTCAGAGGCAATTGTGTAAGCCTAAAATTCATCACTCAGAAACACCTGAGATAATGTAATTTCTCACATAAATGGTCTTTGGGATGTAGCTTTTGACTTAAAGATGAATTTCACAACTTGACAAATTCATTTATTATTATTTTTATTATTAAACAGAATTTTTTTTTCTCCAGACTCTCTCATCCTCCTCTGCAAATCCCACAGAGGACACAGTAGAGTGGGCAGGAATGCAAAGAAGGTCTGTGGTTTGGAACTGGCCCAAGCCAAACTAAATTTTTCTGAATATACATTAAACTGTCATCAAAGAGCACTGTGACCCAGAGCCTGAATAAAGGGAAAACCCCACAGTGCTCTGAAGTCACTAGTTCTGTGAGTTGTTTTAGGGAGAAGACAGACAACCAAGGATGATTTACCTTATTAGACTGTGCCTATTCAAAATTTTCTGATGAGCAGAAAACTGGAATTATTTCCTTTTCTCTGTCCTGAATTGAGTGTGAATTCCCCTGAGAAGCTTGACTTTGAGAGTGCTAGCTGGAGATATAGGGGTCCCTCCCCAATCTGCTCTGAGAATTGCAATATAAGGTCCTGCCTTCTTCCTAAAGGCAGGCTTTAGAAAACTGATATGTAAGATTTAGGACTGCAAGATGGTGAGAACCTGAGGCTGAGCAATTGGCCCCAATTCTTCCTGAAGCATTATCTGAGACAGCCTAGTTTGTGGTATTTGACTCCTGGCAGAATGGTGAAGAGAGGGAAGAAGGGAGAAGGGAGATGAAGACAACTCCCTGCTCAAGACTGGCCCATATCCCCTCATTCTGGGGCGACTAATTGAGAAAACAATGGTATCTCCCTTACTCTTACCTGTTTCCAAAGGCTTTGCTTCATCTACCAAAAAACTGTGTGAGTGAGAACCATCTGCATTCATGTGCTTATTATGATCTTAGAGTCATTCTCTGGTGACTATATTGATTTATTTATTTGTAATCTAGGAAAGTAAAACTTAATACGGCATTACTAACATAGAAAAAAAAATAGATAGCATACAGTTGAACAACTTTAAATACCAGTTGAACAACTTTAAGTTCCAGTGTCTAACTAGCTGTGTAAATACGAGTAATCGAATTAATTTTTCTAGGATCAATTTTCTTACTTCTAAATGAGAATGATGAGGCCAAAAGTTCTTAACCTTAATTCTGACTTTACAATTGTATGGTTCTCTGTCCCTAGCAATGAGTTACTATGAATGGTATATTTAAGCCAAATAGAAAACACACTGTAGGATATCCAATAATAGCTAAGAAGGAATCGTGAAGGACGATGCGAATTTGCTGCCTTTTCTAGTCATCCTAGAGGAATTTATATATATAAAAAAAAGATGATTTGACTTGTAAGAATGTCTGCTGAGCTAAAGAGTTCATGCTTCTTAGACATAAGTTGTAGTCAAGGCAATAAAGCTTAAGGATGGAATAGAAGCATTAAGGAAAATTTTCCAAGAAAGGAAAAAAATAGAGGCAGAAAGGGTAGGAAAGGCAGACAGAAGTCAACTCTTAGGAAGCTGAGAGATACAGAGTTTTGAAATATAATGTGGGGGCCCAGACATATTTGAGAGGAGAAGTAATGGTCAAAATAAAGGACAGAGATGGTAGAAGCCGCAGGAAGCTTGTGGCCAATGGTAGCCATTGGTGAGGATGAGGAGGGTAGTAATAATTTATTATAACTAATTACTGCCATTTATTGATCACTTACTAAATATTAAAATTCTTTGTTAGGAAATTTATAAATACCTTGTCTCCTTTCTAGAACTCTCTCCAAAGGATATGGTCATATTCATCATATAGATAAGTAAACTAAGGTGGAAAAATTACTTTCTTGAGGACAAACCCAAGTCTGTCTCAGCTATTTTTACTATACCATTGCTGTTTGTCCATGAACAGTAAAAACGCTCAACTATGGCCTTGAGTGATCAAGTATTATTGGAAAGAAAAATTGCCACAGGTAACCACTGATAAATCAGATGGAATAATTACTCTTTGAGCAAAGGGATTGTGTCCTCTTCATCTGCGTGTTACCTGCATTTACTCCCAGGGTCTAGCAACTTGTGATAGACAAAGATGAGTCAGATTCCCCTTCAATAAAGGACTTGCTGCTCAGCTGCTGGGGGTGCAGTCAGCCTCCAGCCTCCAATCAGCTCTATAAGGCTGGCCTCAGATGTAGGTAAAAAAATGTAATGATGTGTTTTTGTGAATGAGAGTTGGCATGTTAAGTGCATCCTCTAGAAAAATAGTGTTATAGTCTTAAGATTTGTTTTCTAAAGTTGATACTGTGGGTTATTTTTGTGAACAGCCTGATGTTTGGGACCTTTATTCCGCAAAATAAACAAGCTCTTATTTAACCAAGAATTTGGAGGAAAAAAAACCCTGGTTTTTTAATTTTTGTATTTTATTATTGTTTACGTCAAACTCTTTGTTTCACAGCATCCTCCACAAAACCCCTAGAATGTACTAGATATATTTTTCTTGAAGTCATAATCATTAAGCATACCAACATAACACTACTCAAATTATATTTTATTGAGATGCATGCTACATTGAAGAGTTAAATAATTTGACCAGGTGGAGATTGTTTTTCAAAATGGGGGTTACATCCTAATGAAAGTTTGGGAAGTATATCCTCTCTGTCTTCTCATCAGTGCTTTGTGGTCCAGCTAGCCTCCTTTTTGAGGTTTTTGTTGTGTGCTAAATTATTTTGTCCTTACGTAGGAGAGGCTCAAAAACATTAAGATTTCAGGAAAATTGCAACAGTTGGATAATAAAACCCCTGCTTTCTTCTATTTTGTCCTTTTAATTACTAACTATAGCCCCAGTTACTTCTGATCTCTGAAGTGTTGCCTCCATGTTACTGAAAACAAGAAAACTTATTTCCTGATATTCCATAGTCTGACTTCCCTGGAGACTGAGAACATAGAGAATGATACACATTTGTTTTACCCCAAATAATCTTTTACCCATATTAGCTAATCTTTGCGTTTCCTCCAACTTTATTAATTGCAGTGATTGCATTTTTAACATCCAGACTTCTTAAGATGAATATATTAAACAGCTACCAGTGTTGCAATACCTCAGCCTTGAAAGGCCTAGTTCATTCGTGTATTATACTTCAGTTTTTCCAGCGCAGCAAAAAACGGTGTTTATAATCTTTGTGCACACAAACCTTGAATTCCCCTAGAAAGTTGCTATTGCTCCATAAAAAATTTTAAAAATAAAGAAACTGCTTCATTTTAGGTCATGCTGGTATCCAGTAAGTGAGCAAGGAGGTGGGGGTAGGGACAAAGAGGGGGAGTGAAGGGGGACAAAGGCCTGAAGCTAATCAGGGACAC
The DNA here is from genome assembly GCA_004027715.1 of Plecturocebus donacophilus. Lineage (NCBI taxonomy): Eukaryota > Metazoa > Chordata > Mammalia > Primates > Pitheciidae > Plecturocebus > Plecturocebus donacophilus. The sequence continues at coordinate 18,640 of PVKP010033735.1, read as the reverse complement.
CTCTGATGGCCAATTCTGACTCTAGAGCTCCCTATCAAGTCGGCCAAGTGACTTGTCAGCCCTGCACTGGAAAGGAACCTTTCCCTTGGCTCAATTCTGCCTCTATCCACTTCTTTTCACAGGTATTTATCCCTAATCAATATCTGGCACTCCACATTCCATCTGGGTGACTGCTTCCAGAAAACACAAACTGTGCCATGCCCATTATGTACTCAATAAATGTTTAATAAATGAGTGTATAAATAGAATGGTGAGTTGAGAAGCATTATTACAGATTCTTTTCCCAAAAATAAACAAAAAATATGCCTATTGGCTGGTGACTAGAATTTTACAATTAGAGGTTTGTTCCTTTGTCTTAATGCTTCTGCTCTTGTAAATACCCCCTTAATAAATAGCATGTTAAGTTTATTGGACACCTATTCCCCAGTGTAAAGAAAGTCCTGGAAGCACATTCTTACAGGAAGAGAGAGGGAAAACAGTGTGAGAGCACTGATGGTAGAATACCAGGAACAAGTTGCCTGTATTCAGTCCTGGTTCCACCACTTGCTAGATCTGTGTCATTAGACCAATCAATTGACCTCTCTGTGCCTCACTTTTTGCGCCTGTAAAATGGGAATAATAGCTGCAACTACTTCATAGTATTGTTACGAGAATTAAATGAGTTAAAATACAAAAATGTTGAGACTAGTGAATGTGAGACTAGTCAATGAATGTCTAGTGGAGACAAGAAAAAGTGAATAAAATTATACAAGTACTATTAATAATACAGTCAGATTTATATAACATTTTTTTCCATCACACTGACCTCCAATCCAGGCTGGGAAATGGGTTTTTTAAATCTCTTGCATGTTTTCCATCACTGGAATTACCACATTGTTTTACAATTATTTGTCTTGTGTCTGCTACCACCTTCACCTGACCACTGTGAGATCCTTAGAGGTAAGATATTCTATCTCATTCATCCTTGTATCACCTTCCATTCATCCAAATATTCTTTTTGTTTTTAACTTTTATTTTAAGCTCATGGGTACACGTACAGGTTTGTTACTTAGATAAACTTATGTCATGTAGGTTGGTTGTATGGATTATTTCATCACCTAGGTACTACGTCTAGTACCCATTAGTTATTTGTCCTGATTCTCTCCCTCCTCCCACCCACCACCCTCCAGTAGGCCCCAGTGTGTGTCATTCCCCTCTGTGTGTCCACGTGTTCTCATCACTTAGCTCCCACTTGTAAATGAAAGTGTGCAGTATTTGGTTTTCTGTTCCTGTGTTATTTTGGTAAGGATACTGACCTCTAGTTCCATCCATGTTCCTGCAAAGGACATGATATTATTCTTTTTCTGGCTGCATAGTATTCCATGATGTATATGTACTATATTTTCTTTATCCAGTCTATCATTTATTCATTTGTTCATTCATTAAACAAATATTAAGTGCACATCATGTACTACACCCTCCTTTGACACTGGAATAACACAGTAAACAAAGTTCCTGCTCCCTTGGAGTTTATATGCTGGTCATTTTTATGAACAATAATAAAATACATAAATATTCACTAGATTATCCAGTGAAAAGTACTGTAGAGAATTATCCCTGTGCAGGACTCAGAGTAGAGTTTCAATAAATTTTGGTTAAATTTATGCATTTGTCCAAAAGAGAAGAGAAATAAGAATCAAAATGCTAATAAAAGACATTTGTGTTGTTCCCTCTGCTCAATGCAGAATGAAAGTGCTCTGCAGGAAACAACCAGCTGGGATGGGGTAGTTTTTTTACATTTTGCAGCTTGGCCCTTCAGAAGTGGAGTAACATAAAGCCAAGTTAGCCAAATACAGAGGGGCAAAACATGGGATTATTTCAAGGTAAACATCATTTCCTTATTTGCACTATTATTTGTATTTCCTTATTGGTACTAGTGCTGCTTGCACAAAAATTTTTACTCTCTGCTTTTTTTTATGCCTGTGATGATAGAAAGATTCCATCACAGCAGCATAAAAGTTCAAACATTCCAGTAAATCTTTTCACTAATTATTATTATTATTATTATTATTATTACAATAACAGGCAAACATGACATATCCACTCTAGTCACCATAGTGCTGCTTCAGGTCTTCTCCTTTTATGTTACTGTTTTGACTATTTTTTTAAGAAAATTAAATTGGTACATCCACTCTCACATGCAACAATTCACAAATTAAAGCTATCCTTAGTCCTTATATCTCCTACTATTGATTGAATAGTTAAGTAACATTAAGCTGCTTCAGAATATTTTTAATCTATTCATAAAAACACCTTGATATAGAGAAGCTCTTTACATTTCCTTTAATGTCTCTCCCCTGAGGATGGCCTTAAACTTTAAACATAGTTTCCAAAATACAGTGTATTTGTTTCTATTCAGAAAATTGTATGGGGTTTACATTAGAATATCTTATCCAAAGCACATGAGATTGGAAAAAGGCAAAAACACTCTGAAGACCTTGTGCATTCTCTGTCCTCACTGTTAGAACAATAGCAGGTGATGTTTTTGTTATCTTATTTATCCTCAAAATCCTGTCCAACTCTCTGTATCCATCCTTATCATCACCAGACCATCACCCCTATGTCATTCCCTAGCCATCCAATTCTCATTCCATAAATGCACATCTTTGCTCCCTCTTCCATGATACCAGGTGTTGAAAGGGGAAAAAAGTTATTTATTTCCTAATTCTACACTCTGTTATTTAAAATCCCTCCCCTTTTACTCTTCTTCTCACCCACTCACCACATCTCAAACTCACCTTTGACCACCACACTTCCCTTGCCATTTCATTACCAACTTGGCCCAAGTCAGAGGAATGATTCATGGAGTCATAAAACTCAGAGCAGAAGAGATCTTAAAGGTCAGCTAATTCAACCACCCAACTAAGTGGAAAATCCAGCTCCTATATTTATTCTTTCTTCCTTAACTTTCCAAATTCAGTTGCAAACATTAGACCAGTATCTATAGTTATTAGGAAACCTTCTGATTTGGTTATCTTTTTAACGAAACTAAATTTCCCTCTCCCTGAGATGGCTTAGCTAGAGTCCTGTCAATGGTACTCTGAATTATAGATGAGAAAATTTCCAAGTAGAAAATCAATAATTTTGAAACTGCAATCCTCTAAACATAGATTTGTTCGCTCTCAAAAAATGTTCAAAGGTGAGCATGTTTATTTCATAAATACTCCATTTATTCCATGGGACAACTAAGTATTATTCTATTAAACAGCATTGTCATAATAGAAAGTACACAGATAGACCCAAAAGACAGTTTATAATAAAAGTAGACCTCAAGAGTCCAGAAGAAAGTTAGACTTTTAAATACATGCTGCTGAGACAATTGGCTAGCCATTTAGAAAACAATTAGATCTGTTCTGTTATCCTAAGAATAAATGTCAAATGAATTAACTATCTAAATGCTAAAAAATATTAAATTCTGAAAGTACTAGAAGAAAACATGAAGGGATTTCTTTTTCACAGGAGTGTAGGCAAAGGCTTTCTAATGTCTCAAAATCCAGATGCAATTTAAAAAACATTGATAAGTATGACTATCTAATATTTTAATAGCATGACAAAAAAGACATAAAAAGCAAAATCAAAAGACAACCAAAGAACTAGAAGAAAATATCTACAACATGTATTATTCGTATGTATATAAAACCAAAGTCAAAAAGGTTTAACAAGATAAATAGAACAAATGTTAGTCAAAATCATGAGATAATATTTCTCACCTATCATATAGTAATGATAGATGCTCTCATACATTGCTGGTGGGTATGCACAAAATCTTTATGGACAAGAATTTGCAATATCTAACAAAACTACATCTGTTTACCTTCCCACCCAGCAATCCTACTTCTAGGAATTTACCTTGAAAATATATCTCTAAAAATACAAGAATATGTATGCATAATATTATTCAAAATATTTATTGCAGTATTGGTTATAATGGGAAAATATTGGAAACAACCTACATGTTCATTTGCTGGAGAGTAGTGACATAAACTATGGTATATACACACAATGGAGTACTACACAACTATATAAAAAAAACAGAATGAGTAAGATCTTTATGGACTAATATGGAGTGACTTCCAGGATATATTGTTAGATCAAAAAAGTAAAGCATATCTATAGTAAGCTATTTTTGTGCAAGTAAAGGAGGAATTTAGAAAATATGGCTGGGCATGGTGGCTCAGGCCTGTAATCCCTGAGAAGGGATTACAGGGAGGCCGAGGTGGGCAGAAAGAGTTCAAGACCAGCCCGACCAACACGGTGAAACCCCATCTCTACTAAAAATACAAAATTAGCCAGGCACAGTGGCACATGCCTGTAATCCCAGCTACTCAGGAGGCTGAGACAGGAGAATTGCTTGAATCTGGGAGGTGGAGGTTGTGGTGAACCAAGATTGTGCCATTGCACTCCAACTTGGGTCACACCAGTGAAACTCTGCCTCAAAAAAAAAAAAAAAAGGAAAGAAAGAAAGAAAGAGAGACGAAAGAAAAGAAAGAAAGAAAGAAGAAAGAAAGAAAGAAAGAAAGAAAGAAAGAAAGAAAGAAAGAAAGAAAGAAAGAAAGAAGAAAGAAAATATACCTATGCCTAACAGCAGATAAAGCAAAAACTGAGTAAAACGAATATTAGGAATGGTGGAAAATGACATCTTTTTTTGTATAATCCTGACTTGTAAACCATTTAATGTTTCACATGCTCAAGAAGACAAAGATGGGGAGGAGACCTCAAAACTGGAACATAAATAGGCGAGGCGTGGTTGCTTACTCCTGTAATCCTAGCACTTTGGGAATCCAACGCAGGTGGATTGCTTGAGCTTAGGAGTTCGAGACCAGTCTGGGAAAAATGGTAAAATCCCGTCTTTATAAAAAATACAAAATGTAGTTGAATGTGGTGGGGTGCCCCTGTGGTCCCAGCTACTTAGCTACGTGAGGGGCTGAGGCAGGAGGATCGCTTGAACCTGGGAGATAGAGACTGCAGTGGGCTAAGATCATGCCACTGCGCTCCAGCCTGGGTGACACAGTGAGACTCTCTCGAAAAAAAAAAAAAAAAAGTAACATAAACAAATGAATGAAACAAATGGTGCCAGGGAGAAATAACTCAAGGAACTTTTGAGTGGAATATTTGGACTGTATACCTTCAGACTAAAGGCAAAAAGAACTGATAACAATTACAGAAGTCCAATCACTGGGGTTTTTTCTCACAGGCATATGGGTTATCAATTTTGAAACCACATTCTGTGTATGCCAGGATTAGGCAAATAAATACGTTACAATCAATGGGAGCCAGGTTTCTCACTGTCAAAAGAGTTACAAATATGGACAGGAGGAAGTCTTTGATCTCTGTGGCTTTGAATAGAAACTGGAGGTATTAGTATAAACTTAAGGTTATACAGTGTGTGTGAGTGTGTGTGTGTGTGTGTGTCTGTTGTGTAATTCTGTTTCCCAGCTCTGTCTGCTGAGAAGACCTAGAAGAAAAGACACTCATTCTCCACTTAAAATATATCCAGGGCAGGGAAAGTACAACTTGAGTCTGGAATATCTTTTTGTGCCAGAAAGCAAGAAAGTGCTCAAAGAATTATGGTTTCATATGAAAAGGCCAAAAAGCCATGTTAAAGGGCTTCCCACTAGTCAAATTTGAGCATCAAAATAATAATGATAGTAACTGATTATAACTCATTGAATGAAATAAAAATCCATAAGTTCATAATGAACTACACACACACACATACATACATACATGCCTACAAAAGAAAAGAAAGTTTCTTCTTACAGTACAAAGCAAATTAATAAATATGAAAAGAATGATGAACTTGCAAAGTCATCATCTAGCAACGATGGTTGTAATAATCGATTCAGACAAGAATCATTCATGGATGCTAAACGAGAATGTGTAAATTTGATGAGCAACAGGACATCTACAATCTACATAGTCTCAAAGTTTCTCTCTCAAATATGTATTAACTGCAGTGGAAAAAATAGTAGTACCTGTTCACTGGAGAAACCTGGCAGAAACCACCTTAACCAAATGATCAAATGTCATCAGTAATGGCATCTTTCAACATCGTGTGCCTTCTAAGACAAGGCACTGAGAAGGACACAGCATTACTCTTGTGGAATTCTTTCCAAAAATGTGTAACCTGAATCTCATTACAAGGAAACATCAGACAAATTCAACTTGAGGAACATTCTGCAATATAGCTGGATGTACACTCCCAAAGCGTCAGTACCATAAAGCACAAAAAAAAGATAGAAGAATTATTCCAAGTTAAAGGAGACTAAACTTAATGCAATGTGTGATCTGGCAGCTTTGTTGTCATTTTGTGTTTGTTTCTTATAAAAGGGAATTATTGGAACAAGTTGAAAGATCTGTCTGTTTAACAGTCATGTATTAATGTTAATTTTCTGATTTTAATATTATACTTGGTTATGTAAAAGAAGGTATTTTAGGATTGAGATCTGAAATATTTAGAAGTAAGTGGCATGAGGTTGGCAATTTTCAGTTTTCATCTTTTTGAGGATGTCAGGGTCTGAAATTATGTGAGCATAAAAATGTAAAGAAAGAAACTGTACTATCCTCATGTGGTTGATTTCCTTCACGATGTATTTGGCAGTTATCACATGATTTCCACTCTATTTCATTTTGTTTCATTCTGCATTTCTTTCATTCTTGTGTTTCCCACCCACTCATTCTGGTAACAAAATTGAGAGTTTGGGTGGCGTAGGCAGCTTTTCATTCTCCTCACTCAGATGTAAAAAGCAGACATATTTCCATTTTTGTTCAACATTTCTCAAGTCCATCTTCATATGCAGTAGAAGCTTTTTTAGGTACATATGCTGCTTTCATTATGTCATCCACCGCAAGTGGCTGCACGAATATAATGGGGGACCTTTGGGTCAATTCCAGCCCTTTCAATGAATCTGTATAAAGCAAACTGGCCATTCCAAAGCAGGAATACTTAAAGACCTGTACAACTGGTCCAAAGCAGACAAGAGGAGATCAAAATATGTACATTCTTACCTTTTTAACTATCTGTATACTTGAAGATGAGCTTGTGCCTACTATATTTAAGCTGTTATGCAAATGTGTGATTCATGTATTCATTCAGAAGGCCTTATGGAAAAATCAGTCCTTGTCAAATTTTATGAGTAGTTCTCAAAGCTAAGTAAGGAAATGTTCTTCTTCTGGAACAATATTTTTAAGAAAGAACAATGTGGTAAGTGCTGAAAATGAGTTGTATACTATGTATTATGGAAAGACAGAAGAGAACACAATCAACTTTATGATAGTTGGTATTAAATCACAGAAGAAGGAGTCAAAAAAGCTATAAAGCACACCTAAGCTAAGTGCCTTTGTCAGATCCAAATCCTAAATCTTGTCTGTGTTTTTCCTAACCGGTGAACATGAGGTGGGGTGCAGCATCCAGTCCTGTCCCTTGGAATTGACTCACAGACAGAGGCAGGGGAAAGGTAAGGCCCCAGGGTGGGGCGAGATCTGAGCAGAGCAGCAGAGCTCTGGACCCCTACCTTGTCCTGTTCACACTGCCTCAACTTTATTTCTTTAAAATGTAAACTTGCCACATATTCCATTTCATGCTATTTTATTTGATAAAAATGTGAGTGCTAAAATAATTGAAAATTAAACATGAATTTTAGCATATGATCTCTCATAGGAGTGGAGGAAGAGATGTTTCCAGTTAGAAGATAATTCAATACCTGGTATCTAGCTACACAAAATGATTGTTCAAAGAGGCTGAGCTAATAATAGTTGGTTTGTGTAAAAGCATATTTATTGCTGCAACATCCAAAAAAGTGAAACAGTGGTACAATTTAAACATCCAGCCATATGATTAGATATATCTTATAATGTGCCATCTTAAGAACTTTTTTATAAGGTAGATTTATACTTGCTGATATAGAAGACTGTCCAAGGTATATTGTCAAATATACATGCAATTTTATTAGCATTACAATGCTAATGTAGTATGAATTTCAGCTTACAAACTCAAATGCACAAGAAATGTAACTTGGCTAAGATAATGAGCTTATTTTCTATTTTAACTCAATTTTTCTGTGATGATAGAAATTTAATTCCTGATGTTGTGTTTGAGTTCCAGGAGAGCTTCCATAGCACCAATATGAGAGCAAGGAGACAGCTTGTCCTTGGTCTTGTCATCTATCAGTACTCATGTCCTCAGATACTTTCTCACCTGTCTGATCACCCATCTTAGGATCATGCAAGTCATGCTATGTCCTCCTCTTCCCAGGTGTGGCTCTCTCAGCTTCTTTCATACCCTTTCAAGAGTCATTTCTTTCATGCTAGGCTGCAGGAAATTCTGAGTCATTGTCTAAGGTCCAGTGGGTCTCGACACACTCTACTACCATGTCTTCTGCTCCTAAGGACTTGCCACCACCCCTGCTTGAAGGTGTACCAGAAAAGCAGACACAACCTCTCTGCCCTCAGATTCTCTAAGCACACTTCAGTCCTGTCTCTCCACTACCAAGTTCATGTAAGTTGGGGAAACAGGGCAGAGGACCTTCTTTCTCAGGAATACACAAGGAAGCATGCTTCATACAGTTGTGTGGTTTGAGCACTGCACACGGTACTTGCTTGGAAATGACTAGGGCTGAAATCTAGATCAGGACTCTTGGCATAAAGCCAGGGCTGCTGGAAAAAGGAGGGGCCTTTGTCTTTACCTGACGGTGTTGCCAGCTCTCTAAGCCACTGCCTCTGGGAAGGATCAACTCAACAAGGCACCTTATTGTGATTTAGCCACTAAAATGAGGGCTTTTCTAATTTTTGGAGAGAAGCAATATAAATTGCCAAAGGTACTTTTTCCTCTTTCTCCTCCTAAGAATCGAAATCTTTTTAATCTAATCTTGAAAGCTCCAAGACTTTTTATGACTTATCATATATTTTTCCAAATCTCCTTTTATGCTCTTTTTCTATTTCCACAAGGACTAGAAACTCAAAAATTTGACACTGCAAAGTTGTTGGCTCCCTTTTAAAAATATGTTCAGTTGAGTCATCTTTTCTCTGAGGCAATGAATGCAGAATGTGCTGATGGAATGGGTAAAAGGCCAGGACCATTAGGAAATACAGATGGAAAAGAACTCCTCAGTTACTATTGTAGAATGTCATCTTGCCATTGTATGTGTATAGAACAGCTGGGGAAGGCTCCACAGTTGTCTCAATGATTAGCAGTAATTTCCCTCTGCAGTGAAATTTGGAGATGAGACTTTTATTGTTTTGCTATGTAAATTTCTGTATTCGAATTGTTTTTATAAAAAGCTGTATGACTTCTGCAACTTTTTTCTTAAAACATTTCTTTAACTGAAAAAAATGCTCCCGTGTACTTTTAGTAATAGCACTAGGAATAACTTGTTTGTTCTCCCATTTCATTGCCTTTTTTGTGATATATCTCTCTGTGGTAGAGTTAGACTATTTTTAAGTTCTTGCTCAGTGTTTATACAACATTAACGAGAGTTATAGAAATGGCAGAACTGACTGATGGAAACAATATGGGTTAAAATTTACATAATTTGTATAATTAATATGACTTATCTCACAGATGGAACCTCAAAGAGTTTCATATTTCCTACTTTGTAAATGAGGAAGGGCTAACACTTAACATATAATAATAAATCCCAGAGGGTTGCCCAAATCAACAGAGCCTGGGAAAACTAAGACAAAAGCTCCAGTCCTCTCGATTCCAGTCCAGTGTTCTATTACAGAATACTCTTTCTCAGTCTGGGCTACTCCTCTGCTTTCATGAATATAGAATGGTGAGCAGAGGTGAATGTAAGTGAATGAAGCTTAAGCTTCAAGGGCCTAATTTGTACACACCCTTTGCAAAGCAACAAGTTCACATGGACACATGACTTTTGTACAGTTTGCAAAAGCAATATTTTTTTTAACTGCAACAGGTTAAGGCCACTCTCTCTTTCCACTCCAACTTCTCTTCATACTAGGTGGCACTTGGTAGCCATGTACTTTTTGATGATATGACTAAGAAGTAGTTTATTTTGTTGCAGATACCTATGATCTCAATATAGTGTCATATATTTATAAGTGTACAGATACTTCCATTAAAGTTATTGCCAACTAACCTAGTATAGGAACAGATTCCAAGAATACCCTTACTGCCCACTATGCCATCTCCCAATCTCCTGATACGAAGGTGTGGGCCAATGGTGAAGTCCTGCGGTGCATAGCCCTAACAGCACAAAGTTATGGAGGAGAGGCAAGGTTAAACTGTGTGACGCCAATAGAAGCTAATCTGTAGAAAACTCTTCCAATCACCCTGTGTATAATTTTAACAGAGAATTTGGTTCTTGTGACAATCTAATCATAACAGATTTTTTCCTTGTCGGAATTAGTCTTGATAGTGCAGTATATACAATTATAAAATCTCGGATTTCTCATATATTTATGGTAATTGTGTGAAACACAGTTTATCTGAATTGCTAGGTTTGAAGGGAACAAATCCATAACTATATTGAAAATGGAGAGTAGGCCTATAACAATTCCCAATTTGACAAGTCATAAATTTTCCCAATTTGACAAGTCATAAAATTTCACGGATTACTGATAATAATGAGCCTAAAAATGTGTCAGCTATCAACAATTTTTTTAAATATTCAATCTTAGTAGAGTAACTTATATTTCTATTTTCTTTTTTTGAGACTGAGTCTTGCTTTGTCACCCAGGCTGGAGTGCAATGGCACGATCTCGGCTCACTGCAATCTCCCTCCCTGGTTCAAGCGATTCTCCTGCCTCAGCTTCCTGAGTAGCTGGGATTACAGGCACATGCCACCACACCTGGCTAATTTTTGTATTTTTAGTAGAGACAGGGTTTCACCATGTTTGTCAGGCTGGTCTCGAACTCTGGACCTCGTGATCCTCCTGCCTCGGCCTCTCAAAGTGCTGGGATTACAGGCATAAGCCACTATACCCTGCCACCCATTTTCTCTACAGATCCATTTTCTCTCTATATAATTGATATTTAGCAAAGTGGCAATCAAAGAGTATACAGCCAAAAACAGTATAGAATAGCATAGAGGTGTGGCAAATGGATAATTACTGAAAAAATAAATTTTCTAGATTTCGGGGAGTATTTGTAGCTTTGTGAGCTTTTATAAATTTGTTTTTGTGATTTTTTTTTTGCATTCTATTCTATCTTTGCATTCTTTTTTTTTGGAAAAGCATCTCTCAAATTGCTTAGGCTTTATGATGCTATGAAGCCCAGATTCACCCTGATGGTGAGCATAATTTTGGTGTTTTTTTGATGCTTGCCGATAGCAGCGTCATTAATCCCCGCAGCTTACAGACTTCCCCTCCCATTTCTCCTCCTCCCCCTCATCCTTAGATGCAATATACACAGAAACTTTCACAGGATACCTAGTCAGAATCAATGATTCTCTTTTCAATTTCCACAACAGCCAGTATTTACCTCTGTCAGTTGTATTTATCAGAATCTGCCCTAGATTAATTTATCTATCAAATATGTATTGAAGATCTGTTATTTGCTGGGGTCTGTGCTGAGTCTCAGGACCACTCTTAGACGAGACCTTTCCTAGGCACCTGTATTTTTAAATGTTTTAAAAGGCCCCTCCATTCACATGCCTCCAAATGGCTGAGGGTCTGCAAGGTCAAGGGCACATGCTTACCCATGGCCCTGGTATCCTAAGTCACATTCTGTAACTCCAGAATTCCTGCCTCAAATCCATATTGAGTCTGCTTTCACATGGACCTCTTCCCTGACCCTTCCTCTAGAGGGTTGATTTGCCTCTGGTATGCTCATTCCCAGGATAAAGAAGAGGCTAATCTTTAGCGTGGGAGGTAGAGAGTACAGAGCTTGGATGTGAAAGCGCGGATGTCCATGCACACGTGCACGTGATCTCACAAAGGTAAGGGGGAAGAGAAAGGGGCAGACTAGTGGCTCCATTTATACTCATGCCCCGAACCTTACAAATGTTAGTTATAGGCTTGCTAGGACTGTAGCTGAATTTCTATGTCTTGCTTTTATCTCATAGTTTCCTAAACTTTCTCTGTCGCTATAATTTTTTTAGTGTCTCTGTAATTTTTTTCATGGCATAGATGGGACAGAAGAAATGCCTAACCATTCTGTTGATTGAGTAATTATGGTTAAACAACTTAGTAGAAGTAATTTACATGGTGTGACATATGTCACTTTGTTTCCCTCAAAAATGTAAAATATCCTTCAGCTACTCTGTGAGTTTGTCACAGAGATCTGGGGTGCTTCAACACACAGGTTGAGAATCATGCTCTTATCCTAGATTGTGAGCTTCTTTGGAAAAGATGTGCATTATGGAAAATTATAGATTCCAAAGATGACCATATTTCTAGTCCCACATGCTCTTCTAGAACCTCTCCTCTATCTCAATGAGATACAAAGTCTAATTCACCCCTCTCTTGAATTAGGAGGGACTGGTGACACATTTGTAATCAATAAAACACAGCAGCAATGAATCTGCATGACTTTGAAGGCTCATAAAAGTCATAGGGGTGACATAACTTCTATCCCAGCACTTTGGGAGGCCGAGGCGGGTAGATCACGAGGTCAAGAGATCGAGACCATCCTGGTCAACATGGTGAAGCCCCGTCTCTTCTAAAAATACAAAAATGAGCTGGGCATGGTGGCACACACCTGTAGTCCCAGCTACTGGGGGGCTGAGGCAGGAGAATTGCTTGAACCCAGGAGGCGGAGGTTGTGGTGAGCCAAGATCGCGCCATTGCACTCCAGCCTGGGAAACAACAGAGAAAAAAGGTGACATAATTTCTACACTGTTATCTCAAACACTTGCTCGGAGCTGCCATGACGTGAGGAAGCCCAAGCTGGTCAGCTCAGACAGAGCCCCTGGAGAGTCTCTGAAGCTACACAATGATAGAGTCCTCAACTGCATAAACCCTCTGTTGTTCCAGCTCCTACCACTGTTAGAGAACAGCCATCTGAGACACCCCAAGGTATAACTACTCATTGGAGCCCTTTCTGAATTCCTGTCCCCCAGAAACTGTAATCATAATAAAATAACTCTTGTTATTTCAAGTTTTGGGATAATTTGTTAGGCAGTAATAGTAAGTGGAAAACTCATTTTTTATTGCTTTGACAGAATAGTATTTAGAATATTTTGGAAGGTTGGCCGGGTGTGGTGGCTCATGCCTATAATCCCAGCACTTTGGGAGGCCGAAGTGGGCAGATCACCTGAGGTCGGGAGCTCGAGACCAGCCTGACCAACATGGAGAAACCTCATCTCTACAAAAAATTAGCCAGGCGTGGTAGCACATGCCTGTAATCCCAGCTACTTGGGAAGCTGAGGTAGGAGAATTGCTTGAACCTGGAAGGCAGGAAGGCAGAGGTTGCAGTGAGCCAAGATCTTGCCATTGTACTCCAGCCTGGGCAACAAGAGCAAAACTCTGTCTCAAAAAAAAAAAAAAAAAAAAAAAAAAAAAAAAATATATATATATATATATATATATGAAGGTCAATAAATGTTCATCAAATTAAATTGAAAAATGAAAAAATTTCAAAGTATTAGTGATTAATTCAGATGATTATAAAGATGTTGAAAATATGAAAACTTAGGTTAAATGTATACTGACCCCAGAGCAAACCCTGCATATTTTAGTCTTTGAGGTTTTTAAGAGTTTTAATAAGACCTTAAATGAATCTGTTTCCTTGTCCTTTGCTTTTGTCTCTTTACAACAAAGGGCAGAAAAAAAATTCTAAATACTCATTTGCAAACTCACTATATCATTAAGTCACCATAGAGGTCACATATGTTGAATTATGAATACCAGTTAATTGAGGGTTTTAATTAGTTCAGATTAAGCAAGGTATTACTATAATTGGTTAATTCCAAAGACAGCCATCTGTTCCCTTTGTGAGTATTAATATTATGTTATATAAAGTCTAGCAGAGAGAAAAATTTGTCAGGTAGAAATTGTCTCACCATTAGCAAAAGTAGATTCCTAGGAAATAAAAGGAAGGGCTGCGGAAGCAAACTGACTAAGATTGGAAAAAAGAAAAGGAAAAAAAGCCTATAAAGAAAGGAGACTATCAAATTATTTACTACATTAAGAGAATCAAACTGAATTTAACCTCGGACATCTGTTTGTGCCTGGCATTGTTTTTCACTGGAGTGGAGGGAGGTAATTAAAATGCCATGTAGCTACTTGCCTTGTATGCATTTCTAAGCATAATTCAAACTCTTATGAATCTGCCCTCTCAAATAGCTGATTACAGAAACAGAATAAAACCCTTTTGATGCCTCTTGCGATACAACTAGGTCATGAGAAGCAGAATTCCAAATATAGTCACAGTTTTAGATGACTCTTCATGGAATGTTTGACTTCGGGAGGTTTCAAAATGAACAATGAGGGAAACCAAGGCAGAATATAAAGCAATAAAGACTTCTTGGCATGAAAAAACAACTCAGGAGAGGTAACCTGAATGGACTTCTGTTTACATGTTTTTTTTTTTTTTTAACCTCCATTGGAATGGGTTTTTTTCCTAACAAACAGTGCTTAAAGGGTACAATGATAAATATCAGGTGTGTGAAAACAAGCATGAATTGATTTTGGTATGCAAAAACCCATAACATCCTGGATACTTGTGATAATCAAAAAATGGACAACATTTATGAGTGTCTCATAAACTTTAGCTGTTTTTCTAGTGGCTTTCTCATTTAAATTACATAAATGCATCTTTGTCTTCTAGCCAGAGAAGAATTTTTGTGCTTTTGGAATAAATTGTATCTCCTTCTAAAAGCAAAAACTAATGAAAATATTTCGTGAAGAATCTAGTATTGTAATATTTTCATATAAAATAATAAGATAAAGATAAGACTATACATCGGTTAAGTTTTTCCCCTTTACAACCCAAAACAAACTAGTTTAAAAAACACAAGGGACTTGCTCACCTAACAGTAAAGTTCAGAGGTAGGACTGGCTTCGGGGGCAGCTCAGTCAGGGACCCAGCTCTGTTTCTCTGAGGTTTTCTAGGTTTTGCCCTTCTCTATAAGTCACCCTTAGATTTCCCTCCTGTTTCCAAAATGTGTCTCCCAGGAAAGTGGGTCTCATGGATTCTCATTTATAGCTCTTAATCTTCTCAGTGACTGAACTCCCCCTGAACCACCCTAATGGCCTAGGAACTGACACGCATACATACATGAGCCTATAGTAAGTGAGAGTGGAATGTTCTCATTGGTTGGGTAATATAAATTCAGCATCCACCTTGGACTAGCGTCCAAGCAATCTCATCCAAACTGATGGCTGCTACGTGGAGAGGTGGCTCTTCAAAGGAAAATCTGAGTAGTGTAAGGAAGGAAGGAGAGAGGGTAATGGATGCTGGGAAGATAATTAACGTCTACTACAGGTGGTTCCTATCAATTATCACAGCAGCTTCTATGTTTTCTGGGCAAGTGTAACTATGAAATAAGACATTTTCTGGGAAGAAAAAAAAAAGAATTCTTCCATTGTGAATTATGCAAAGATTTTTAAAAGGCAGAAATCATCTTTATCAGAAACAAGGTAAGGAATCAAATGAGCGAGGATTTCAACCAAGGAAAATGGCTCATGGTAGTAATTCCAATTCATTTAACAAGTATTAATAGAATGTTTACATGTACCAGGTACTATGCTAAGTTCTTGCCCAGGTTGGAGTGCAGTGTCTACTCACAGGCACGATTATGGTACACTATAACCCTGAACTCCTGGGCCCAAGCGATCTTCCTACTTCAGCCTTTCAATTATTTTTCTATATTAATTTTACAATAAAAATGCCTATAAAACAAAAAGCAAAACAATTAACTTGTTTTCCCATATTAAAGAGTGATCAAAGACACATAAATTATAAGAAACCCTAAAAGGTTAAAAAATAACCAGTTTGATATTTTTATTGGTGTATTCAGTATCATTGTGATACAATTAGATAAAGCATTATTAAAGATATAAATAAAGGTGTGTAATTTCTTTTCGACTTTTTGAAGTAATGACTTTTTTCCTCCAAAATACCCATTACTACCATTCTGAATCACTAGTGATACAAAACTACTATCAAAATAAAACAAAAAAATTCAGACACAAATATATTATGTATTATATATAACAGCAATAGTATCATATAAATCTTATACACTATTCCTACTAACATTAAGGCTCAATTCTCCACTAAATCATTTCCCAATGGCAAGATAAATTCTGATGAGAAGCTGTCAAGTTTCTTATTCACCATGTAATACAGGAATCAGACTGAGCTCAATTTGGGGTTGTCTCTTCATCAGATGATACTAAGTAACTCAAACCCAGACCTCAGGGTGCCACTGAGTATGCAGTATGCAGAATTAATCATAAAAATTAACGCCTTCAGTATTCAAGCAGCTCACATCACTGACAAATTTCTCTTTAACAAAGAAAGGCAAGCATTTCATACATAGGTAGAAAATCTAGCAGAAGTGCACATAGGACCAGCCAGTGCCACACTGCTGACTTTTTTTCAGCAATGAATACATGCCGAGCAGCCACTTCCCACTTTTCCTATTTCCATACTGCCCCCATATGCCAACCTGTATTCAGAAGATCACTTTTATGCAATACCTCACCTCCCACAAAGCAATACTGTGCAAGGTTTATATAATGAATGTTTGTGCAGGGCTATTAAAGCCTTGTCTGAAAGATGCCTTTGAAGAGAAAAGGATTGTTGATACTATGATGTCCTGGATTTGTTATCCTTATCAAGACTGTTTCTATGAGGAAAAGCTACAGAAATGATAGATGGAACCACTTTTATTCAGCACAGTTACAGGTGGCAAAACACTGCTGCAGGACTGAGGCAAGAATATGTCCCAAGGCAACATCAACTGTACAAACATGTGTCCTATCAATCACTAAGAATTCAGGTACTGTACTTCATAGACCAGGGATGATGTTAATTCTATCCTGCTTACAGTATGCTTTGTGCTGCAAAAGTTTGAGGTGCTTTGCAAGCACCATAATTTAGTGAAGCATGACATGAAAACTACACATAGGAAAGTTGAGGCATTATGAAAATTTAAGACGTTATCTTTATTCAGCCATTAATCCAATCAGGGTTGATATTTGGTGCTACAAAATCTTTCCTCTATACATACTACTGTTATTGTCATTTAGGAAAGAAAGAAAAAGGAAATTGATCTTCATTGCATATATACAACGAACTATATACTGCTAGGAGTTTCACATTTAACTTATTTCATCTTTAAAACAACTCAGTGAGGTATGTTCTTCAGTTGAGGAAACGAAGACTCTGAGAGAAAAATTAATATGGCTTACATAACATAGGCTACTTTGTCACAGGACCATGAATTTAACCCAGGTCTCTATGATTCCAAAACCAACGCTTTTCCCACTATACATACAAAGCAGAAGAATTAATACTACCAATCCGCATTTCTCTCTTCTAGGATTTTATATTTACCTTTAAAAAGAACAGAAGTTACATAAGTCACAATTCCAAGTAAATTATTCTTTTTTTTTCTTTTTCCAAGTAAATTATTCTTGAAATATTCATGCAACCATCTCATGCCATTGCAACCCTCATTTCTCTTTTCCATCCCTGATCTGTGGACTGCAATATAGAATTTAGCATTTGGTTATTTACAGGAAGATTTCACCTTAAAATAGTACCTGATTTACACCTACCCACTGCCAATCATATATGCAAACCACCTCCTATTTCCACCATCACTGAGGTCACTAATGTCAGTACTATAGTAGGGATTCCAAAACACAATAAAATCAATGGATTCATTAGTGAAAATAAAAACAATTTCTGGGAAAAAACAAAAAACAGGAATGCTTAAGATAGCATGTATGGGCAGCAGATGCAAGAAGTTGGCCCTCAATTCAAAAATATGTTACCCAGGTGTAGACTAAAATTTTAAAAGATACTTTATTATACTATTGGGATTCTACAAAATAGAAAATCATTTACATTCACAAACATCCTTTTCCTAAAATACACATTTCACCAAGAGAGCTAAGAGGGTGTAACATTCACAACCTAGGGACAATTCATTCAGATTGTTTCTTCCCAATACCTCTATGAGATCAATTGCACTGAGGGAATGTCTATTTTTACTAGAAGAATGGAGGTGGAAGTCTAATTTTGAAGCATGGGGTAGCTTCAGAAGAGGAGTGTTTCAGGGATTGGGTAAAAGGCTTGGCTTGGGCCAGGATAAAGGTACTGAGTGTTAACAATCTGAGTAGCATTACTAGAATGTGATAGAAATAGAAAGGGACATGAAAGGATGTTAAGAACAAATTAGAGGGCTGGGGACAGTGGCTGACATCTGTAATCCCAGCACTTTGGGTGGATCACCTGAGGTCAGGAGTTCAAGACCAGCCTGACCAACATGGAGAAACCCCGTCTCTACTAAAAATACAAAATTAGCTAGGCATGGTGGTACATGACTGTAATCCCAGCTACTTGGGAGGCTGAGGCAGGAGAATTGCTTGAACTCAGGAGGCGGAGGCTGCAGTGAGCCGAGATCACGCCTTTGCACTCCAGCCTGGGCAACAAGAGTGAAACTCAGTCAAAAAAAAAAAAAAAAAA
>PVKP010033734.1:0-24798 GCA_004027715.1 Plecturocebus donacophilus | reverse complement strand
AAAAAAAAAAAAAAAAAAAGACTTTGCTGACATAGAGTTTTGTTAATTCAGGTAGTCCATTGACTTGGACAACATCTGAGCATTGGAATTTAAGAATGTACTGGTTGTTGCATCCATTAACTTAAACCAGCGCTCTAAGAAAGATGGGGAAGGGAAGCGAGGCCTCATGTTTTAGAGAATGCCGTCAATTGTAAAAAGAAATAGGAAACTCATTTGTAATATGCCTATTTAAAAAAAAAAAAAAGATGTCATGACTGAAGGCTTTACTCATCAAAAGCTGAACTGTTCCTTGGTATATAGGTGTATAGATCACTGATTTAAAACATTCAAGAGTTAGAAAGGGATATTAGGGTCTCCTAGTTGAACCTGCTCTTTCCTAGTTGAGGGAACAAAAGCGCCAGGATTTTCAATGATTGTTTCTGGTCACACCACTAATTAGTCTGGGAAGTAGCAGGGAACAGCTTATATGGGGCTTTATAGAATAAGGACTTTTGCTTTTTTAAAAAACTAGGTTTTTAAAATTGAGATATGATTTACATCCAATGAAATGCACAGATCTCAAATTATTTGTTTTGAAGGTATCTGGCAGTTACATACTCTGCAACTATCATGCAAACCCAGACACAGAGGATTTGCATCACCTCAGAAAGTTGATTTGTGATGCTTTGCAGTCAACTCCCCCCAACTCCCAGCCCAGAGGTCACCAGTGTTCTGATTTCTATCACTATTCTGGAGCTTTGCAAAAATCAAATTATGCAGTATGCATGCTTTTGAGTCTGGTTTCTTTCATTCAATGGAATGTTTTAGTGATTCACCCATGTTGTTGCAAGTATCCATCGTTCATTGCTGGGTAGTACTCCATTGTGTAATTTATTACATAAGTTTATTTATTTTCCTGTTGATGGGTAATTAGATTGTTCCTTGGTTTTGGCTATTTTCAGTAAGGCTGCCGTGAATATTCTTGAACAGGTCTTATTGTATATATATTTTTTCATTTCTCTGGGGTACATACCTAGGATTGAAACTGCTGGGTCATAGGGCAACAGAAGTTTTAACTTTATGTGAAACTGCGGAACAATTTTCCCAAGCGATGGAACCATTTTATGATCCTACCAGCAAGTGTAAGAGCTCCCATTGTTCCACCTGTTCACTGACATTTGGTTATGTCTGGGGGGTGTGTTTGTTTCTGTTCTAATCATGCTGGACAGTGTTCTGTCTAAGAAATGTCTGTCTACTCCAAGATCATGAAGGGATTTTCTCATAGAAGCATTACAGGTCTTAGCATTTAGGGTTAGCTCTAAGATCCATCTTAAATTAATTTTTGTGAATACTGGAAGGTGGAGGAAAGATGCAGATATCCAATTCCATATTATTTGTTAAAAGCACTGTATTTTCCCATCAAATGGTCTCAGCAGAAGGAGTCTGCTTTTATTCCAGTTGAGAAGAAAGTTGCTGGGGTGTTTTAAGTTTTCTTCAAGGCACTAATAGTTGTCTTGCATAATAGTGGTCTACTTTGCATATTAGTTGTCTATTGCGCTTTTTATACACATATACATGCACATTGCACACATTTTGAGAACAGGAACTGTTTTTTATTTTACAATTTTTATTTTTATCCTCAACTTCAGCACCTAGTGCAGTGCTTGGCATACCATAGATAATCAATGAAAGAATGAATGAATGAATTCCAGGAAATGACACAGCTTTTTATTTTCCTGTGTATGTGCTTGTCTGTGTTCTATATGGCTTCCACACAGACTATGATCATTCCCACTTGAGATTGTTAGTCTCAGGTTTATGGGACATTGGTAAGGTCCATGCAGGATTATATATTTCTTTGACCCATACCACATAAACATATCCTGGCCCCTTGCATGGTTAACTTAGGTGCTATTTTTGTTTTCATTTCTACATGCCATATTTGGGATAGAGAAGATTCAAAAGCATATGTGGACAACACAGAAATGGCATCTGGAAAGCAGCACTGTTGCGGCTCTCTCAACTTCCCTTGAAAATTTCCAGAAAGACTCAGAAACAAGAGAAAAATCTCACCACAGCCACAAAATGCCTGCTTGTCAGACAGCCTATTGCCAAGACCCAGGAGCCGCCTTCCTGAGGGAAGCAGAGGTGGAGGGAGTGGAGAAAGGCTTTTATGCCTCCCCTGGAGTTTTCCGTTTACAGAGCCCCTTGGTCTATTCCAGCCAGAAAGCTGAGCCCCCTCCCATTTTCCAAGGAGCTGCTTCCTTTTAAGGCAGTAAAAAGCTGTGTCTTATTCACCCTTCCTCCTTTCTCTATTCACTCAACCTCCACAATTCCCCCAAACCAGTAAGATGAAAAAAGAGAGGGATCTTTTTCCCTCCCTTGAAGCATGTGGAAAGCTTAACTGCATCCTGGGAAGTGTAGTTCCATAAGTTCAGCACTTAGGTGGATCCAAGAAGTAAGATTTATAGCAGAAGCATGCTACATGTTGGGATTGTAGCTCTTCATGCACAGCGTGTTGAGTCAGTGTCTGAAAGAATCAGACAGTAACAGGTAGGAGCAATGCGCCCTCAGGGGTGCAGAGCTGCATTAGAATCTAGAGTTAGGTTAGAAGCTGCACAGACACCTGTTCTTCCGCTGCAGGTATGAGATCATCACACGAATGGAGGGCTGGCGTTGATGAGGCCAACCCATGCCATGTATGACTGCTGCTCGAAGTCTCAAGAAAGCTCACCTTATTTAAATAATTATATTGAAGAAGTAAATTATAGGAAAGACTACTTGAAATCAGCGAAAAAAAAAAATTGTTGCAGATCCCAGGATGTCTATTTCAGGAACCAGAAGAAAATTTCAAAAATTTTCAAGCTATCTTTTAAAATGTAAGCCTTTCCTAGGCAGGCAACATTTCCTACCTTGCATTATGGTTGTTTGGTGCAACATCTTAACACACATACGCATATGCATCTGCCTGCACACTTTGATAACAGGAGACATATCTTTCTTGCATTGCTATTCCTAGCATCAGAGCCCAGCACACTGCTTGGCATGTCATAGGAACTCAATGAGTGAATAATGAATGAATTCCAGTAAATGATGAAATTTGTTTTTTTTTTCTTATTGAGTATGTGGATGTTCTCATTCATCTATGTTCTATATGGTCTTTAAGAAAACAGAAATGGGAAACCACAAGGTCACAGGGATGGGGGTAGTAGTGAGGTGAAAATGGAAATGTGAAATGGCTAAAATACGACTGAAAGCTAACAACTCAAGAGCAGAATTAAAATTATTATTAGAGTCAAGAGATAACTGAACGAAACCAGTGGAGAACTGAATAATGACTGGAGGGGATACACTGGAAAGCTCTCTCAGAATGTAGAGAAAAAGGAAAAAGATATGCACATTACAGGAGAAATATTGTTAAATGTGGAGGGCAGAAAATGGAGTTCCAACCTTAAGATTATAGGTATTTTGAGTTAGTAAGAATAACTGAAACAGAAATAATTATAAAGACTTCGAAGAAACAGTTTTCTGTACTAAATTTAAAATATGATTGTCATACTCCAGGCAAGATGAATAACAATATTTTTTATGACAAAGATAAAGAAAAATATCTTGTGGATCTCAGCTGATATCATCTAGCTGCATGGCATGGGCAATTTTCTGAGCTGAATTGTCTTTATCTTTAAAGGAGAAAGTTTCCAGAGAGTCACTAGATCCCTGCTAGATGTGACTATTTTATGATTTCATAAATTTTGGAGGACTAGGTGACCTAAGACAGTGATGGATGATTTTAACATCTCATTTGAGATAAACCAAGCAAAGAACGATTGCAAGTCCTCCCAAACAAGGCTTTATTGCCGCTTAATATAATTTGCTACAGTGCATTCACTGGGATTCCAGGAATGTTCTAAGCTCACCAGATGTTCTCATAGTAACATCAGGACCTCACAGCCTCTGGCAACAATACCTGTTTTTGACTTCATGTGGAATAGACACCTCCTGATCATGATGACATACATCAAATCCAGCATTAAGATTTTGAACACTAGAACCCTCCAACCTCCCACCAGATTTTGATGCACTTCTTGCTCTCCTCTATTCCAGAAGACTCTAGGACTAAGGAATCTTCTCTAGGAGCTCCCTCTCTAAGTCTATGCATGACCTCAGCCGCAATAATTTTTGGCTTCCAGAGCTCCTTCCTCTCAACCTAGGCACCAAGCAACTTTTCAGCATTTATTCAGCATTTTAATCAGCCCCAACAGTGAACACAGCCTTGCTTTTTGCTCATTTTCAGAGCCCAGCAATTTCATAGAATGGCAGGATGGCAGGTACAAATCATTTAGACCACTGCCATGACCAGTGATAGGTGTGGGCTCCACTTGAAAATAAGGCTCACAAGTCTGTCATCCCAGCTACTCAGGAGGCTGAGGCAGGAGAATCGCTTGAACCTAGGAGGCAGAGGTTGCAGTCAACTGAGATTGTGTTACTGCACTCCAACCTGGGTGACAAAGTGAGACTTTGTCTCAAAATAAAAATAAAAATAAGGCTCATAGTTCCAGGCTCTCACTTCTGTGGTTTGGCTTCTAGGTTGGAGTGAATGCTGCCTCACTTCTTTTCTTCTCTGATCTCTTAAGTCAACTCTAGTGGCCATGAGTGTGTGTGTGTGTGTGCATGTGTGTGTGTGTGCGTGTGTAGGAATAGACATGAATTGCACCAGCCAGAATGTACACACACCTTCTTTCCTGTCTTGCCATGGCCTGTTGTAGGTTATTCAAAATGTTATTCAGTGGCCACATTTGCAGCAATAATAAAAATGGGCAGAAGTCATCAACTCTGTGAATAGTAAGCACATTTGGAAAAAGGTGGCAGACAATAACAATGGCTGGGAAGTGTTTCAATGGAGTCTTTGCTCACATGAGCACACAGTGATGCAGCTGCCAGAACGCCCTGGCTTCTGCACTTGATTTACACAATGGTCTGGGTTGCCCTAGTTGTGACCATGCAGCTTGGCTCTGGGCTTCATAAATTCAGACCCCAGAATGCAGTTTATTTATGTTATGGCTCCATCCAAAACGTTGCAAAGACGCCAACTCCCCTCATCCCATTAAAAAGGTATAATACGTATTTTTACTAGCCTGAAGAATGTGGCATTCAGAGGTAACAATATGTGCTTTGTTACTCCACAAGTTTGCTGTGAAGTGTGCTGTAATCTTTGCCAGGGCTGTGCTGCTCTCCCTTCAGATGGCTTAACAACTTGCTTAGGCCTTTCCTTATATGGAATTTTCCCTTCTGTACAACGCAATGACAGCCACTTAGAGTGTCAGCCAGCAGGAAACAGATGACAGCCAAAAATCTACTCTGCTTTTGGTCCCAGGATTTCCTATCTGACTTGAACTTTTGCTCTTTAGGCTTACTCTCTGAAAATGAATTTGGGAATGCCAACGGGTTTGGAGGAATATGAGTCACTTAGAAAAGCTAGCCAGATAATTCCATTTTAGAAAGCACAGAGGAATGTCTTCCCCACCACTCCAGGGCATAAAAGGCCCCCAAATAAATGGAAGAAATGATGCAAAATGCAAGCTCCAAGGTAGGTGTTTGATCCCATGCATTAATATTTCATCGTTTAATTTAATTCAATCTTGAGGTCAGAGCTAACAGAAATAAATGTATTTATTATTAATTATTATGGACCAATAATTATTAGAACCATATAGAAGTGCTCCCACACTCAGAGTCTAGTGTGCTAGCCTGGTCGAGAGAGGCATCAGTGATATCTCCAGGAGGTTGAAGGGAAGATGGCGTAGATCTGGTTCAGGCACTGCCGTAAGTTCTTTAGACCTGCTGTCTCAGGGAAGCATCACCACAATCCTATGAGGTAGTACTATTTTATCCTCATTTTGCAGATGAGGAAACCAAGGAACAGAGAGACTAAGAAACTTGGCCAAAGTCACGCAGCTAGTTGGAGTTCAAACACAGGCAGTCTGGCTCTGTGAGGATTTTAACAGGCACAGATGGAAAAGGGCAGTGGTGTGGCAGAAATGTCAGAAAGAACACGAGAAAGGCATGGAGTAGAGAGCGGGAACATGTCCAGTTAGACGGGCGTATGGGCAAGAGGATAGGGGAAAATTGTACCAGACACACAAGCTACCACCATAGGATAGAGGGCCATGAATGCTGATGTGAATATACTCTAATCAATATTATTGCTAATAATAATAAAAGCCAACATTTTTATAGTTTTTTTAATTGTGTATAATATCTGTAATAGTCTAGCTCTGTTTTTTGCAGGTGCACAAAAAGGCCACGAGCAGATGGTTTCAGCAGGCTCATTTCTCTTTGCCCTTGTCTTACAAGTGGTTGATGTCAGGCCAGCCCCAGGCCACCACACTGATTTTCAATTAAAAAGTCACTGGTATTGATTTAAAATATATATAAAATCCTTCTTAAATGGTTGCTTTACTCTAGAAATGTTTTAAAAAATATATTCTAGTCCCTTTCTTATAATGGTTAGCAAGGTCTTGACATTCTTGGGGTTCATGCAGAATTTGATATAAAACCATATACACTCAGAAGAAGAACCAAAGAATCAAATAGTTCTTCTTGCCAGTCACTTGGAGATTATAAAACAGCATTTCTGAGTAGAAGGCGTAATCAAATATGATTTCATGAACTGTTGCCTATATGAGTTAGAGGCCAAGAAATAGTGAATCAGGAAGTAAAGTTCTTCTCATTTCTAAAATACTGTAACTCCATAATTTTTTTTCTTTTTTTGAGACAGTCTCACTGTGTCACCCAGGCTGGAGTACAGTGGCATGATCTTGGCTCACTCCAACCTCCATATCCCAGACTCAACAGTTCCTTCCACCTCAGCCTCCCAAGTAGCTGGGATTACAGGTGCTCACCATCAGGCCTGGCTAACTTTTTGTATTTTTGGTAGAGATCAGGATTTGACCATGTTGCCCAGGCTAGTCTTGAACTTCTAAGCTCAAGCAATCTGCCTGCCGCGGCCTCCTAAAGTTCTGGGATTACAGGCATGAGCCATTGTGCCTGTCTGGCTGTATCTCCATAATTTTAAACATTACAAATGGCTCTATCAAAAGTTATTTTGTTGACAGTTTCAGCACATTATTTACAGTTGAAACAATTTTTATGCTGTTAGAAGATGATGGCCATCTTCATATATATATATGTTTAGTTTATTCCAGGACCCTTAGTTGACTAACCACTTGGAATGAAGTAGAATTGTGTTTTTTCACTTTGGCAGAGTGACCAAGCATGTAAAGGAGGAAGAGAGAATATTATCCATGGCCAACACAAATGCCCGCTATACTCTATTTGGATTTGGTGAATTGGGCTGCCCTTCTGCAGCTGAGGGCACAGGAACAGCCCAGTTTCTTATTCCCAGAAGGACATTAGGGTTTGCAGGGAATGAGGCACTATGGAAAAGGAGTGAGATAAAAGGGGTCAGGGGTCTAAAAGATGGCAATCTCAGTTTCGCTTTGCTTTTATTCTACTTGGATCAAATGATGTGTGATGCTGACATCATTGTCTTGGAAACAGAATTATGTTGTTTCCTAAGTTAAATGGCAGATTGCATGTACTGTCATGTGTTCAGTCTGTCATGATGCTGACAGTTACACATTTTTGCTCCGAGAATTGGGAATTACACTTTAATGTTGGGATGGGGTGTTGTATTGACTTGCTAGGCTTCCATAACAAAGTACCAGAGACTGGGTGGCTTAAACAACAGAACATTTTTTCTCACAATTCTAGAGGCTGGAAGGCCGAGATCAAGGTGTTGGCAGGATTAGTTTCTTCTGAGGCCTCTCTCCTTGGCTTGTGGATGGTCGTCTTCTCCCTGGGTCTTCACCTGGTCCTCCCTCTATGCAAGGCTATGTCTTAATCTCCTATTCTTTTTTTTTTTAAATCGTGTTTTAAGTTCTGGGGTACATGTGCAGATCGTGCAGGTTTGTTACATAGGTATACATGTGCCCTGGTGGTGGTTTGCTGCATCCATCATCCCATAATCTACATTAGGTATTTCTTCTAATGCTATCCTTCCCCAGTCTCTCCACCCCCTGCTATTCCTCCCCTAGCCCCCCACCTCCCAGGCCCTGCTGTGTGATGTTCCCCTCCCTGTGTCCATGTATTCTTATTGTTCAACACCCACTTATGAGTGAGAACATGCGATGTTTGATTTCCTGTTCCTGTGTCAGTTTGCTGAGAATGATGGTTTCCAGTTTCATCCATGTCCCTGCAAAGGACATGAACTCATCCTTTTTTATGGCTGCATAGTATTCCACGGTGCATACATGCCACATTTTCTTTATCCAATCTATCACTGATGGGCATTTGGGTTGGTTCCAGGTCTTTGCTATTGTAAACAGTGCCACAATGAACATACGCGTGCATGTGTCTTTACAATAGAATGATTTATAATCCTATGGATATATACCCAGTAAGGGGATTGCTGGGTCAAATGGAATTTCTATTTCTAGATCCTTGAGGAATTGTCAAACACTGTCTTCCACAATGGTTAAACTAATTTACACTCCCATCAACAGTGTAAAAGCGTTCCTATTTCTCCACATCCTCTCCAGCATCTGTTGTCTCCTGATTTTTTAATGATCACCATTCTAACTGGCATGAGATGGTGTCTCAATATGGTTTTGATCTGCATTTCTCTAATGACCAGTGATGATGAGCTTTTTTTCAGATGGTTTATTGGCTGCATAAATGTCTTCTTTTGATAAGTGTCCATATCCTTCACCCACATTTTGATGGGGTTGTTTTTTTCTTGTAAATTTGTTTAAGTTCTCTGTAGATTCTGAAAATTAGCCCTTTGTCAGATGGGTAGATGGCAAAAAATTTTCCCTATTCTGTGGGTTGCCGGTGTACTCTATTGATAGTTTCTTTTGCTGTGCAGAAGCTCTTAAGTTTAGTTAGATTTCATTTGTCTGTTTTGGCTTTTATTGCCATTGCTTTTGGTGTAGTCTCCTATTCTTACAAGGATACCAGTCATATTGGATTAAGACCCATCCCAATGACCTCATTGTGACTTACTTGCCTTTTTAAAGACCTTCTCTACAAATACAGTCACATTCTGAGATACTGGGGGTAAGGACATCAACAGATGAATTTTGGGAGGTCATAATTCAGCCCATGCCCAATGTGTTCTCCCTTGGGGGTCCTAAGACAACTGGGGCATCTGCCTTAAACATGAAGCAACAGGAAGAGCTCTTAGATTTCTCTCTTTAGTCCCATGGTCTGCCCGTTAGTCTTTCTAGAAGGAGTCCACTTGACAGATCATGACGCCCTTCAGAAGTGCCCAGGTCTCTCACAATATCTAGCAGGGCATCCCCAGGCTACTCTAACAGACTGTTGAAATTAATCATGTGCCCCACCATATTAGAACCACTTTCCTGGGCCTGGGCAAGGCCCTAGTGCTAGGGAATAATGACTGGACTAGCGATCAAGAGGTCTCGTTCTTATCTAGATTCCTGCTGGCTTACTCTTGGGCAAGTATTTCTCTCATCTGGGGCTGATTTACTCACCTGAGAAATGTTGAGCTTTATGATTTCTAAGGTTGGCTATATATGAATTGCCCTAGTAAGTGCAAATGTGTTTTCATAGGTTAGAAAAAAAAATCCCAAAAAGTGTTTTCTAGGAATTGAGAGTTTTAAGCACTTAACAATTCTAGAATATTATAAAGTTATAATAGTATGCAATCCTAGATAAAAATTCAAGACCATTTTGCTGTTGTCTAAAATCAGATGTGTGATCTCCATCTTCTTAATTTGACAGACATTTGGCAGGAGTCAATTCCAAACAAGGCACAGTCCTGAGCACTGTGAGTAGGATGTAGGAATTCAGAGGCTAATAAATTCTGGTCCCCTGTTCCCAAGGAGTTCATTGTCAACCTGTTTTCATCATTGGATGTTTAGGAGCCTTGGATAATATCAAAGGTATCCATGTTGGAGACCATGGGCTTCAATTTCTGACTGTCTTTTGGCACTTAGAGCCTAAACAGTTCTGGGCTGGTAGACATTGCTGACATGATTTTATTGCTCCCATGAGTGAAAATTACAACCCTCCATCTGCATGGGGCAGGAGCAGTGATTTCAGTGTGGCCAATATTGAAAAATCTAGAAATTGAGATTGTAGGTAAACCCCTAGATGCTTATAATTAAGGACAGAAAGACAAGGAGTGAAAGAAACTCCATAAAACAGGAAATGCCAAGAAAAGGCCTATACCTTCCCTGAGTTGAGACAAAGACTGTCAACTAGAATCTCTTGATTCTTAGTCCAGTGATTATTTTCCAGCAATAGGGACTTGCTCAAGCACAGGAAAGTAGTTTCAATATGGGACACATGGCCAATTTCAGTAGCCTGTTGGAATAGCCTGGAGATGCCCTGTTACATACTGGCAGGTTTGATTACTTATTAAAGAAAGAGAAAATATATAAAATTTCAAAATTCATGTAATTCTGCAAAACTAATATAATGTAAAGAAAAATGGGAACAAAAGTTCTGCTACCATGTTAAAAAAAATCATGCAATACTAGATATGATACCTGAATTAGAATGGTCAAGGGTGGCCAATCAACGGAGACAAAACTCATTTCCTTCTCATCCTCAGAGCTCTGCCCTAGGATGTGTGTGGTGTGGTGTGGTATGGTGTGTGTGTGTGTGTGTGTTTACTATCTGGGCTAGATGAAAGGGAGTGGTTGGGATTGAGGCAAATTCTGGAAAATAATTTGGTCTTTTCTAAAGGCCATGATAGGTACTTGGATCTCCAACTGTTACCATGCAGAAGTTTTAAAAATGTTGGCAATCAACTTAAGACATTCTTTTGTATGATATAGAGTATGATCCAAACAAAAACATGCCTTGGTCACTAATTTGCAATTTCTGTTCTACGCATCTTCTAGATCTTTATGGTTACGTTAATGATCGGAGGCGGAAAGTACAATTCAAGACAAGTCTCTTTCCCAATGAAGAAGCACCAGATAGGACCCAGTGCAGGCAGAGACCCTTGCATCCCACCCTCACTCCTGCTTCTGGCTTCCTAAGCAAACTGTACAATCTACTTAAGGTGTGATGCCCATGTAAGTCTTTCAAAATATACCTGAATCCAGTCAGGCAGCCCTAGATTTTCACAGTCAGTTCTGTTTTGTTTGCTTTCAAATGATTTTCATTCAGTATTCCACTCAGAAAATGTCTAAACTAAGTGAGAAACTGTGGTTGAGTTAGGCATATACAAGGATATCCTCAGTTTGAATCTTCCCTAAATACTCATAGGGGGAAAACCCTACTTTAATAATAAATTATTCAAATGTGCATTCATTCTTGAAACATTTTAAGGATGTTTACATTAAAACCAGATGCCCACTCCACAGACAGCCCCCGTTTCTGTTGACTTTACAGCTCTCCTGCTCACTTCAGTTTTCTCAGTAGGGTCTTTGTTTTACTCACCAGTACAAAGAATGTTTCTTTCGTTTGCTTTTCTTTGCATCCATGCCGGCTAGCCTCTAGAGGGAACTCCCGCCATGCTGTGATTTGGCTAGCATCTCCTTCATTTCACTCCTAAAAGTCATACGTGCACATAATAGTGAATCGTTTCTGAGACCTCATGTGCATGGACTTCTCCTAGCTCGTTTTTCTTCCGTGTGGTTGAGTTTTGCAGCAGTTGGAGTAACAGTTAGATCATGCTCTCAAATAAAAAGGTTGAGTCAGTTCAGGAGACCCATCTCATAGAGCAAGATGAAGTTAGGATTTCTAGGGAATTTCCGGCCCTTCAAAAATGTCATCTGAACCCAAAGCTTTTATTTCTAAGCTGAGGTGAATCCATCACCAAGTAAAGAGCAGAAGGGAAAACTCATTTGTTCAAATGCCTGGAGCTATTGGCCTGAGGGAATATGGGGAGAATAGTTATTCCCAAGAATACCCTTGTTCTTTCTTAGTGGTTGGCACTCAAAGTGTAGCAAGAACCAGAAAGGTGAGCTAAGTCTAAGAAAAAGTAAAAGTCATAAAGATAACTAAGCAAACTTTTTCTACTCACACTCTTATTTGGCCCAATTGATCCTTTCATGTATTTATTTGTATTCAAAAATCATTCACTGAGCACCTACAATGTATTGCTAGGCTCTGTGCTAGGTACTGTAGTGCTTATCTCTTGGTGAAAGTGGCAGGGGAGTCCAGAAAATCTTAATATGGCAACTAAATATGGAGAGAAACACATAGGATGGTGGGACACTGGAGAAAGGCATTCAATGACCAGTTAGAGTGAAGGTAGAATGCAAGAAGACTTCTGGGAGGAGGTGGAGCCTGAAGTGACCACAAGTAGGAATTAGCAAGCCACAGCTTCTCAAACTTTCACATATACAGAAATCTCCTGGGAGTCTTGCTCTACTGATGATTTTGACTCGGGGGTCTGGGGTGGGAGCCTGAGATCCTGCATTTCTCCATGTGAGGCCAATGCTACTTTGAGTAGCAAGAAGCTAAATGATGACTTGACATGGGAAAAAGAGAAAGAGGAATTAAAGAAAACATTTCAGGTAGAAGGAATGGTGTGTCGAAAAGCCTGGAGGTGTAGGAGCAGGTGGAATGTTTGGGAAATTGCAAATAATTCAGAGTGGGAGAAGCCCAGGGGGATGAGGGGGAATGATGACCCTGAAGCTGGAAGCAGCCATCAGATTATGCAGGACCTTGAAGGTGGTGCTAAGGATTTGGGGTTTTTTCCTAAGAACAAGAGGAAAGCACTGAAGAGTTTTATATAAAGAAATGATAAGAACCACTTTATTTTGGGAGGATTTACGCCCATTGAGATGTGACAGATGGACTGGGGAAAATGCCATCTAGAGGCAAGAGACCAGTTACTGGACAATCTCATTAATCCAGTTGAGAAAGAATGAGGTCCTGAATATAAAGAGTAGCAGTGGGTAGAGAGAAAAAGAAACTGGCTTTTGGAATATTACAGAGGTTGAATGATGAGGAGTAATAACTGGTCAAGAAAAGGAGAGGCAAGTTCAAGAACTGCCTGTTTTCTGGCCTTAGATGAAGTTCACTCCTTCTCCATTTCAATCCTGGTCATGGTGTCCTGCTTCCACAAGATAATAACAGGTGAACCAAGATGCTACTTGGAGCTTCCAAGAGAAAATACCAGAGCCAGGATTTGTACCCATGACTTCTTGGTTCAAAGCCCGGGTTTATTTCACCACATTCCATTGCTTCTCAGTGGCTTTTTCAAAGCCAGAGAGGAGAAATTAGAAAGTTCCCAGCCACGATGAGTCTTAGAGATTTTACTGCTGAGAGCTGAAGCACAGGGGAGGGATCAAGACTTTAGGGAACCAGAGTGGCTGGGGTGCTTTGTGGTCGTTTCCAAAACCATTCCAGTTCTACTCTAATAATGAGGGAGGGGAAAAAGAGGGTACTTCCTTCCTCAGATTGTCATCTTCGTTTTCCAGCTTCCAAAAGCATACTCAAGGAAAGCCATTGAAAAACCTGTCAAGCTGTGCCCTACTATTGGGTGACAGTTTGTGACAAAACAGGCATTTCTGCCCCCTTGGGCTTTCTGTGACTTTCTGAAGATGTTTGCACTTGATTGTCTGGCTGAAGCAAGCCATGTTGACAATTTCTGACCTGTTCCACCACCTTTGAAAGTGTTTGTGGAAGTACTGTTCAGATTCATTTTGGATGCTTTACTGTATATCATGGGTAATTTGACCTATATACCTCAGAGTCATTTATTTTTATTTTATTTTATTTTTAAATACGTTTTATTGCACTTTATGATCTGGGGTACATGTACAGAACATACAGGATTGTTGCATAGGTACATACATGGCAATGTAGTTTGCTGCCTCCATCCTCGTCACCTGTATCTGGCATTTCTCCCCATGTTATCCCTTCCCAACTCATTACCCCCTGCTGTCCCTCCCCTAGTCCCTCCCAACAGACCCCAGTGTGTGATGCTCCCCTCCCTGTGTCCATGTGTTCTCTTTGTTCAATACCTGCCTGTGAGTGAAAACATGCAGTGTTTGCTTTTCTGTTCTTGTGTCAGTTTGCTGAGAATTCCAGATTCATCCATGTCCCTACAAAGGACACGAGCTCATCATTTTTTATGGCTGCATAGTATTCTATGGTGTATATGTGCCACATTTTCCTTGTCTAGTCTATCACTGATGGGCATTTGGGTTGGTTCCAGGTCTTTGCTATTGTGAACAGTGCAGCAATGAACATATGTGTGCATGTGTCTTTATAACAGAATGATTTATAATCCTTTGGAAATATACCCAGTAATGGGATTGCTGGGTCAAATGGAATTTCTATTTCTATGTCCTTGAGGAATCGCCACACTGTCTTCCACAATGGTTGAACTAATTTACACTCCCACCAACAGTGTAAAAGTGTTCCTATTTCTCCACATCCTCTCCAGCATCTGTTGTCTCCTGATTTTGTAATGACTGCCATTCTAACTGGCATGAGATGATATCTCAATGTGATTTTGATTTGCATTTCTCTAATCACCAGTTATGATGAGCATTTTTAAATATGTTTATTGGCCTCATATATGTCTTGTTTTGAAAAGTGTCTGTTCATATCCTTTGCCCACTTTTGAATGGGTTTGTTTGTTTTTTTCTTGTAAATCTGTTTTAGTTCTTTGCAGATTCTGGATATTAGCCCTTTGTCAGATGGGTAGATTGAAAAAAATTTTTTCCATTATGTTGGTAGCTGGTTCACTCTAATGATTGTTTCTTTTGCTGTGCAGAAGCTCTGGAGTTTAATTAGATCCCATTTGTCTATTTTGGCTTTTGTTGCCAATGCTTGTGGTGTTTTAGTCATGAAGTCCTTGCCTATGCCTATGTCCTGAATGGTTTTGCCTAGGTTTTATTCTAGGGTTTTTATGGTGTTAGGTCTTATGTTTAAATCTTTAATCCATCTGGAGTTAGTTTTAGTGTAAGGTGTGAGGAAGGGGTCCAGTTTCTGTTTTCTACATGTTGCTAGCCAGTTTTCTCAACACCATTTATTAAACAGGGAATCCTTTCCCCATTGCTTGTTTTTGTGAGGTTTGTCAAAGATCAGATGGTTGTAGATGTGTGACATTTCCTCCGAGGATTCTATTCTGTTTCATGAGTCTATATCTCTGTTTTAGTACCAGTACCATGCTGTTTTGATTACTATAGCCTTGTAGCATAGTTTGAAGTCAGGTAGCGTGATGCCTCCAGCTTTGTTCTTTTTGCTTAGAATTGATTTGGCTATGTGGGCTCTCTTTTGGTTCCGTATGAAGTTTAAGGTGGTTTTTTCCAGTTCCGTGAAGAAAGTCATTGCCAGCTTGATGGGAATAGCATTGGATCTACAAATTACTTTGGACAGTATGGCCATTTTCAAAATATTCATTCTTTCTAACCATGAGGGTGGAATATTTTTCCATCTGTTTGTGTCCTCTCTCATTTCCTTGATCAGTGGTTTGTAGTTCTCCTTGAAGAAGTCCTTTACATCCTTTATTAGTTGTATTCCTAGGTATTTTATTATCTTTGTAGCAATTGTGAATGGCAGTTTGTTCTTGATTTGGCTGTCTTTAGGTCTGTTATTGGTGTATAGGAATGCTGTGATTTCTGCACATTGATTTTTGTATCCTGAGACTTTGCTGAAGTTGCTTATCAGTTTCAGGAGATTTTGGGCTGAGACCATGGGGTCTTCTAAATATACAATCATGTCATCTGCAAATAGAGCCAGCCTTGTATCCCTGGGATGAAGCCTACTTTATTGTGATGGATAAGCTTTTTGATGTGCTGTTGCAATTGGTTTGCTAGGATTTTATTGAAGACTTTTGCATCTATGTTCATCATGGATATTGGCCTGAAGTTTTCTTGTTGAGTCTCTGCCAGGTTTTGGTATCAGGATGATGTTGGTCTCATAAAATGATTTGGGAAGGATTCCCTCTTTTTGGATTGTTTGGAATAGTTACAGAAGGAGTGGTACCAGCTCCTCTTTGTATGTCTGGTAGAATTCAGCTGTGCACCCATCTGGACCTAGGCTTTTTTTGGTTGGTAGGCTATTAATTGCTGCCTCAACTTCAGACCTTGTTATTGGCCTGTTCAGGGTTTTGACTTCTTCCTGGTTTAGGCTTGGGAGGGTGCAAGTGTCCAGGAATGTATCTATTTCTTCCAGGTTTACTGATTTATGTGCATAGAGTTGTTTGTAGTAATCTCTGATGGTGGTTTGTATTTCTGTGGAATCTGTGGTGATATCCCCTTTACCGTTTTTTATTGCATCTATTTGATTATTCTCTTTTCTTTTTTATTAATCTGGCTAGTGGTCTGTCTACTTTGTTGATCTTTTCAAGAAACCACAGCCTGGATTTATTGATTTTTTCAAGGGTTTTTTGTGTCTCTTTCTCCTTCAGTTCTGCTCTGATCTTAGTTATTTCTTGTCTTCTGCTATTTTTTGAGTTTTTTTAAATCTTGCTCCTCTAACTATTTCAATTTTGATGATAGGGTGTTGATTTTAGATCTTTCCTTGCTTCTCATGTGGGCATTTATTGCTATATATTTTCCTCTAGACACTGCTTTAAATGTGTCCCAGAGATTCTGGTACATTGTTTCTTTGTTCTCATTGGTTTTGAAGAACATCTTTATTTCTGCCTTCATTTCATTGTTTATCCAGTCAGCATTCAAGAGCCAGTTGTTCAGTTTCCATGAAGTTGTGCGGTTCTGAGTTAGTTTCTTAATCCTGAGTTCTAATTTGATTGCACTGTGGTCTCAGAGACTGCTTGATATGATTTCTGTTCTTTTGCATTTGCAGAGGAGTGATTTCCTTCTAATTATGTGGTCGATTTTAAAGTGTGATGTGGTGCTGAGAAGAATGTATATTCTGTGGCATTTGGGGTGGAGAGTTCCGTAAATGTCTATTAGGTTTCCTTGGTCCAGATCTGAGTTCAAGTCCTGGATATCCTTGTTAATTTTTGCCTTGTTGATCTGTCTAATATTGACAGTGGAGTGTTAAAGTCTCCCACTATTATTGCGTAGGAGTCTAAGTCTCTTTGTAGGTCATTAAGAACTTACTTTATGTATCTAGGTGCTCCTATATTGGGTGTGTATATATTTAGGATCATTAGCTCTTCTTGTTGCATTGATCCTATTACCATTATGTAATGCCCTTCTTTGTCTCTTTTGATCTTTGTTGGTTTAAAGTCTATTTTATCAGAGACTAGGATTGCAAGTCCTGCTTTTTTTTGCTCTCCATTTGCTTGGTAAATCTTCCTCCATCCCTTTGCTTTGAGCCTATGTGTATCCTTGCATGTGGATGGGTTTCCAGGATACAGCACACCGATGGGTTTTGACTTTTTATCCAATTTGCCAGTCTGTGTCTTTTGTTTGGGGCATTTAGCCATTTTACATTTAAGGTTAATATTGTTATGTGTGAATTTGATCCCGCCATTTTGATGCTAGCTGGTTGTTTTGCTCATTAGTTGACGCAGTTTCTTCATTGTGTTGATGTTCTTTACCATTTGGTACGTTTTTGAAGTGGCTGGTACTGGTTGTTCCTTTCCGTGTTTAGTGCTTCTTTCAGGAGCTCTTGTAAGGCAGGCCTGGTGGTGACAAAATCTCTGAGCAATTGCCTGTTCATAAAGGATTTTATTTCTCCTTCGCTTATGAAGCTTAATTTGGCTGGATGTGAAATTCTATGTTGAAAGTTCTTTTCTTTAAGGATGTTGAATATTGGCCCCACTCTCTTCTGACTTGTAGTGCTTATTCCAAGAAATCTGCTGTAAGTCTGATGGGCTTCCCTTTGTGGGTAACCCAACGTTTCTCTCTGGCTGCCCTTAGCATTTTTTCCTTTGTTTCAACCTGGTGAATCTGACTATTATGTGCCTTGGGGTTGCTCTTCTTGAGGAATATCTTTGTGGTATTCTCTGTATTTCCTGGACTTGAATATTGGCCTGCCATGCTAGGTTGGGTAAGTTCTCCTGGATAATATCCTCAAGAGTGTTTTCCAGCTTGGATTCATTCTCTCCATCACATTCAAGTATACCTATCAAATGTAGATTAGGTCTCTTCACATAATCCCATATTTCTTGGGAGGCTTTGTTCATTTCTTTTCACTCTTTTTTCTCTAATCTTGCCTTCTCATTTTATTTCATTGAGTTAATCTTCAATCTCTGATATCCTTTCTTCTGCTTGGTTGATTTGGCTACTGAAACTTGTGTATGCTTCCTGTAGTTCTGATGTTGTGTTTTTCAGCTCCATCAATTCATTTATATTCTTCTGTAAGCTGTTTATTCTCATTGGCATTTTGTCAAACCTTTTTTCAAGGTTCTTAGTTTCTTTGCATTGGGTTAGAGCATGTTCTTTTAGCTCAGAGAAGTTTGTAATTACCCACTTTCTGAAGCCTGTTTCTATCAATTCATCAGACTCATTCTCCAACCAGCCTTGTCCCCTTGCTGGTGAGGAGTTGTGATCCCTTGGAGGAGGAGAGGTGTTGTGGTTTTTGGTGTTTTCCTCCTTTTTGTGCTGGTTTCTTCCCATCTTTGTAGTTGGTGACTTTCGGATGGGGTCTCTGAGTGGACCTCCTTTTTGTTGATGATGAAGTTATTTCTTTCTGTTTTTTAGTTTTCCTTCTAACTGTCAAGCCCCTCTGCTGTAGGACTGCTGGAGGTCCACTCCAGACCCTGCTTGCCTGGGAATCACCTGCAGTGGCTGTAGAATAGTAAGGGTTGCTGCCAGTTTATTATTCTGTTATCTTTGTCCCAGAAGGATACCCGCCAGATGTCAGCCTTAGCTCTCCTTTATGAGGTGTCTCTTTGGGTATGAGGGGTCAGGGAGCTGCTTGAGGAGACAGTCTGTCCCTTATAGGAGCTCAAGTGCTGAGCTGTTAGCTCCATTGTTCCAGTCAGAGCTGCTGGGCAGGTAGATTTAAGTCTGCTACAGCAGAACTCATAACCGCATTTTTTTCCCAGGTGCTCTGTCCTGGGAAGGTGGGGCTTTATTTATAAGTTCCTGACATGCTGCTGCCTTTTTTCAGAGATGCCCTGCCCAGCGAGGAGGTAGCCTAGTCACAGTCTGCCAGCAGAGGCATTGCTGAGCTGCCATGGGCTCTACCTAGCTGCTGTGTGAACTTCCTTGTAGTTTTGTTTATAGAGGTATAGTTAGAACTGCCATGGTAATGGCAGTCTGCCTTAGGAATGGCTGACTGTTTCTATAATGGCAGACTGCCTCGGTAATGGCGGACTGCCTCATTAAGGGTGGATGCCCTTCCCCACACTGTTAAACTCTCAATCCAGAGCATTTCAGATTACTGGTCTTTGTGGGGTGAGACTCGCCAAGCCAGATCACCTGGTTCCCTGTTTCAGCCCCCTTTTTTTCCAGTTGAATGGGCAAGTCTGTCTCCCAGGTATTCCAGGTACCAGTTGAAATGGCTGCCCAGATTTATGTGAGTTTTTGTGCAGAGACCCGCTGCTCTGGCTGAACAGCCATGCTGGAGACTTGTGGTACTTTTTCGCCTGGGAATTTCCTGGTCTGTGGGCAGTAAAAACTTGTTTGGAAATGTGGTGATCACACATCCTCTGCATTCTTGTTGGGAACTGCACTCCAGAGCTGTTCCTATTTGGCCATCTTGGATCGTTTTCTCAGAGTCATTTAAAGTTAACTCATCAAGGCAGTTAGAGATTATGTCCATTGTTTACCAAATTATAAAAATGATTAACTAAGACTAAAAGCTATCCAAGCATCGGAGTTCTTAACTTTTTAAAAGCAATTGAATTCAGCTCTTAACTTTTTAAAAATCAAAAATACTACCTTTTTCTGATTTCGAAAATGATACAAGTTTATTGTAGAAAGTTTGAAAAAATATAGAAAAGGCTAAAGAAAAAAAGAATAATTGTAATTTCACTTCCCAGTATAACTACTGTCAACACCTTTGCATGTTACCTTTCCATCTTTTAAATAGACCTGCATATTCCCAACTTTTCTACTATTGATACTGTACTCTGCACATTGCATCCTCACTTACTGTACATTAAAAGTTTTCCCTCGATTTTTCATTCATTAGATTTTATTGGAGTGTCAAATACAAAACGTGGCATGAAAAATAAAACAGAAAAAGTACGTTCTAAGGTATCCGAAGTAACCTGGACTCTTATTTGTAAAATCAAGACCAGTTAAACTACTTCTCTGAGACTACATTAGTTAGGAACTGAGCAGGACTACAAAGTAGATCTTATATTAAGTCCAGTGTTTTAGTTACTATGAATTCTATAATAGAATTCAAAAGCTGAGAACCAGAAGTAATTTTAGAAATGATCAATCCAACCTCTTCATTTCCTCTTTTTCGTCTTACTATGATAAGAACACTTAGTGCGAGATCTGCCCTCTTCACAGATTAAGTGTAGTATACAGTGTTGTTAATTATAGTCACAGTGGTTCTATGGCAAATCTCTAGAACTTATTTACGTTGCATTTTGTAATTTAGTTCCTCTTTCCCATCTATCTTAGTCATTTTGGGCTGCTACAACCAATTACCATAGACTGAGTGGCTTAACCAAACAACAGAAATTTATTTCTCACAGTTGTGGAGGCTGGGAAGTCCTAGATCAGAGTGCCAGCATGGTGAGGATTCTCTTCTTAGTTGGCAGACGGCCACTGGGCTGCATTCTCACATAACTGAGAGAGAAGCAAGCTCTCGGGTGTCTCTTCTTATAAGGGCACTAATCTCATCATGAGGGCTCCACCCTGATGACCTAATTACTCCCCAAAGGCCTCAACTCCAAATACCATTACATTAGGGATTAGGGTTTCCACATATGAATTTGGGGGAACACAACATTCGGGCCATAGCACCATCCTAATAAATGGCACCATCATCTGACCAGTTGTACAGACTCCAAACCTAGGCATCATTGCTGCCTCTAGTTCCTCTTGCCCAGTAGCCTGTGTATAAGCAAGTTCTGGCTCTCCTCTCAACACCAAGGGCTCCCTAGCGCCTCCACCTCTGCCACCTGAGTCTAAGTCACCATCACCTCTGAGCTGTACAAATTCATTGGCTTTCTACCTGATCTCCCTGCTTCCTCTCCCATTCACCCATTCCCACTCCCACATACATAGCAGCTAGGAGTATTTTTAAAATGTAAACCAGACGATGCCACTTCCCTACTCACACTCCTCCAACAGCTTCTCGTTCAAGTAAAATCCAAATTCCTTATCCTGACCAACAAGACTCTTTATAATTGGCCCTGACTGTTTCTCTTTCCTCACCTCCCACCACTTCCCCTCCATTCATGTTGTTCCAGCCACAGTGGCCTTCAGACCCATTCTGTAATGTGTCCAGCTGGTTCCCATCCCAGACTATTGGTCTCATTGTCCCCTCTGTCTGAAACCTCTTTCCCCTCATCTTTGCATGGCTCACACCTTGTCATTTGAGGATAGGAACATATTTCCTGACAACTCTATTGAAAAGAGCCCACAGCCAGGTGCGGTGGCTTGCACCTGTAAGATGGGAAGATCACTTGAGCCCAGGAATTCCATACTGCAGTGAGCTATGATCATGCCACTGCACTCCAGCAACAATGAAACCCTGTTTCTCAAAAGAAAAAATACAAAGGAAAAACAGCTCCCAGCCCTCTACCCCTCTACCCCTTAGTATCCCTTTACCCTGCTTAACTTTTCTATAATGTCCTCATAACTGCCTAATATTAAATATTAATTAATTTATTATATGTGAGGAGAGCCTCACTAGAATGTAAACCTGATGAAGACCTCAAAACCTCTGTAACAGTGCTTTTGCACAGAGTAATCATCATCAATACATACTTGCCGAAAAACTGAAAAAATGGGAGCACAGTCTTTTATCACAGGGATGTACCATGATAATCATGTAGACTGGCTTCGATTTTTCATCACTGCACATGATGGTTTGATGAGCTCCCTTATACATAAATCCTTGTTCCCATCTCGAATTATTTTCATTACCAATATTCCTAGAGGCAGAATCACCTAAATCAATGGGTTCTATATGGTTATAACACTTTTGATTCACATCACCAAATGGTTCACCATTTATATATATATGGTTACCAATTGTATGTAAGTCTGTTCTTCAAACTTTCACTAATGCTGAGTGTGATTGCTTTTGAAATCTTGCCCACTTTGATAGTCAAAATAACAGCATCACATTTTGTGTTTCTTTGGGTATCTGTGAAATGAACATTTCTCTCATGTCGTTTGCCATATGTATTTATTTTTATGTGAATTTGTGATTGGACGCATGTTCTGCTATTAATCTTTATCTTTTTTTCTTATTGATTCATATGGGTTGAACTCTTGATCTGTTAACATACAGATATTGCAGATGCGTTTTCCTATTTTGTTGTTTGCCTTTTAATTTTGATTGGCTTTTGGCCAATTTTATCAATTTGTTCTTTTAATCCTGTTCCTTTTACACCCAGAAGTCATTTTTCATGTGGAAATTAGGTGTTTACTTTTTTATGCTTAACTCTCTGATCCATGAGGAATTTATCTGTCAGTTGTGGGATATGAATTCTAACTGTAGTTAATTTTTCCCCAGAAGTTAACCAGATATTCTGTGCACTTTACCGGATATCCCATTATTTCACCACTAGTTGGAATTTCAAGATTTATCATATACTGATTGCTTTTAATCATTTGAGATTGTTTCATGCATGGTTAGCCTTTAGTAATTCTGACCATCCATAATTTTTTACTGATGAATACATATTTATGAAGTACATGTCATATCCTGAGTATATGCATAGAAAACTTAATGATCAAATCTGGGTATTTAAGATATCTATCACCTCAAGCATTTATCATTTCTATGTTTTGGGCACATTTGAAGTCCTCTCTTCTAGCTATTTTGAAATATACAATACATTTCTGTTAACCATAAGTGATCTATTATGCTATTTAGCATAACATGTTCTTTCTATCTACCTGTATGTTTGTACCTATGCACTAACCACTCTTTATCCCCATCCACCCTCATACACACCCTTCTGAGTTTCTGTTAACTATCATTCTAATCTCTACCTCCATGAGATTAACTTTGTTAGCTCCCACATAAGTGAGAAAATGCAAGATATATCTTTCTGTGCCTGGCTAATTTCCCTTAACATAATAATCTCCAGTTCCATCCATGTTGCTTCAAATGAACATTTAGTGGCAAAGAATATTGTATAAGAATTGCATACTGTATATCCTTCCTTCATACCAATTCATGGTTTAATATATAATAGTCTTGTTTGAAATAAAAGGCTTTAATGTCTGGTGCCCTTACTACATAGGAAGTTACCATTGGTTTCTACCACTAGAATTCTACTATGGTCACAAAGTCCTTTGTGAAAAAATCCAAAGGCAAAGAGAGAGGTACATCTGCCCCATATAGAAGTTAAAGCTGTGCATTGCACAACTCCAAGGAGTGTCTATCACATAGCAAGTTATATAAATGGTGCCCCTGAGTTTGATAGTCTACAATATGTGCAGTTATGTGCATTGATCATGAAGAGAGAATCTGTGTTCACATCCCAACTCAGCCCTCAAGAAAACCAACACAAGTTCTTCCAGCGCTTACTAGATCTTAGAGATCAACTTCATCATTTGCAGCAAAGCATGCCAAGGTTCACCAAAAAGGCATAGACTTGTCTATGGTCATAAGACTTAGTGATAGAAAAGGGATACATCCCAGATTTCTCTTTTTTTCATTGATTGATCTATTTTACTTTGTATATATTTCATTTTTTATTTGTTTTCAATTAGGTAATATATTTGCATGGCTCAAAATTCAAAAGGCACAAAAGATTATATATCCACAAAAAGTGTTTTACCCATCCTAACCAACCCAACCCCTCTAAGAGTTCCCATAAACCAACCCTAATACCAGTTGATGACATATCGTTACAGGGATAGTTCAGGTGTATACAAGCAAATACAGCTGTGCATTCTCCAATCACTCCCCTTTTTAACCTAAATGCTAACATATGACATACTATTCTGCATTTTGACTTTTTGATTTACAATATATCTTGATGCTTGCTCCTTATCAGTACATGAAGAGTTTTTC
Source organism: Plecturocebus donacophilus (assembly GCA_004027715.1). Taxonomy (NCBI): domain Eukaryota; kingdom Metazoa; phylum Chordata; class Mammalia; order Primates; family Pitheciidae; genus Plecturocebus; species Plecturocebus donacophilus. The sequence continues at coordinate 744 of PVKP010033734.1, read as the reverse complement.
CATCCTGTCTTACATGGAAGTTGTGTACTATTGTGTGATATATAACAACTCTTTTAACCCTGTGGATGGACATTCATTTGCTATTAGAAATAGTACGACACTAAATAATGTTATTCTTTTATCATTTTGAGCATGGGTGATCTGTAGGATAAAATTTGTGGAAGTGTGATTTCTGGGTCAAAGTGCATTTGTAATTTTAATAGACATTGCCAAATGGTTCTCTATAAAGGTTGTTCCAGCATTAGCTGATTTTCCTATATTATCATTAACACTGCCAGCAAACTTGGTAAATTTTCCCAGCCCAATGCATGCAAAAGAGTGCAGTTTGTGTGTGTGTGTGTGTGTGTGTGTGTGTGTGTATGTGTGTGTGTGTGTGTGTGTGTGTCAATTGAAAGACAAATATTTATTTAAAATAATGTATTTTTTTTGCAGTGGACTTGGAAATTTACTCATAGTCCTAGTCAGATGTGCAAAGAAGTGGTAGTTTATTTCTGTAAGTGACTATTTAAGGAAATATCAGCTTCTCCCAGCTTTAACATATGTTCTCATTTAAAGATATAGAAAGATAAAGTAAAACAATGGGGATCAGATTCTGCCCTTCCTCTATTCTTTCCTACAATTTGAGTTTCATGTTGACTCTTTTGTTCAGTTGTTTTTAATTGACACATGATAGTTGTACCTATTTATGGGTTACAATGTGAGATAGTGCAGGTTTCATTTGCCTCTCTCTTATTATGAGTATGT
>PVKP010033733.1:0-24804 GCA_004027715.1 Plecturocebus donacophilus | reverse complement strand
GTATATGTGCCACATTTTCCCTGTCCAGTCTATCATTGATGGGCATTTGGGTTGGTTCCAGGACTTTGCTATTGTAAACTGTGCTGCAATGAACATTCGTGTGCATGTGTCCTTATAGTAGAATGATTTATAATCCTTTGGATATATACCCAGTAATGGGATTGCTGGGTCAAATGGTATTTCTATTTCTAGGTCCTTGAGGAATCGCCACACTGTCTTCCACAATGGTTGAACTAATTTACACTCCCACCAACAGTGTAAAAGTGTTCCTATTTCTCCACATCCTCTCCAGCATCTGTTGTCTCTAGATTTTTTAATGAATGCCATTCTAACTGGTGTGAGATGGTATCTCAATGTAGTTTTGATTTGCATTTCTCTAATGATCAGTGATGGTGAGCATTTTTTCATATGTTGATTGGCCTCATGTATGTCTTCTTTTGTAAAGTGTCTGTTCATATCCTTTGCCCACTTTTGAATGGGCTTGTTTGTTTTTTTTCTTGTAGATCTGTTTTAGTTCTTTGTAAATTCTGGATATCAGCCCTTTGTCAGATGGGTAGACTGCAAAAATTTTTTCCCATTCTGTTGGTTGTCGATTCACTCTAATGACTGTTTCTTTTGCCGTGCAAAAGCTGTGGAGTTTTATTAGGTCCCAGACAAAGGCACAAGTGTTCTTAAGTCAGATTTTGGTGAATGCTGCCATGCCGGGGACTCACTTTTCAGAGAAGTTGGCTCCTCTGTGGACCAGTGTGGGTCAAGAAATGTCATCCAAGGGTCAAGTCCTGAAATCAGAGACCCCAAGATTTTGTTGGCACTCTACCTAACCCCTGCCATGGCAATGCTGATACCTAAAGTGCAAGACAAAGTCCTCTTTACGTTTCTCTCTGCTTTTTCCGAGCAGAAAAAGATTTGCACCATAGCCCCCATAGCTGGTAATGTGCAGAGTCTCAACTGAAGCTCACAAGTCTTAAAGGCTCACCCAAGTCCCTCAACATAGTACCTGGGTATCACCACTGATTATTCAAGGCCTAAGGGCTCTTCAGCTGCAGATGATAAATGCTGCCAGGACAGGGTTCTTTCTTACAAGGCAAACAGGTTTACTTCTGGCCCAGAGTGTGTCTAGAAATGCTGTCTGTGAGTTAAGGCCTGAATAGGAGACCTCACAACTCTGACTGGTACCCTATCCTGCTGTGGCTGAGCTGGTATCCAAAATGTAAGACAAAGTCCTTCTCACTTTTCTCCCTCTTTTCCTCAAGTGTAAGAAAGTCATCTTTTTAAGAGTAATGAGTTGTGCAGCCTGAGGTTAGGGAAGAGGTGATGCCAACCCTACTTTTCCCACCCTTAGCTTGTGTCTCAGTAGATCTGTGTCCTTTCTTCATGCACTCTCAGTGCATTCTTTACAAAGATCTTTTCAGAGTGTGCCAATATTCTTGGTAGTCTTGTCTCTTGGTGGGAGAAGATCTTCCTGTCTGTGTCTAGTTTACCATGTTGGCTCCAAGTTAAACTCTATTATCTTAACTATATATTTTTTATTTACAACTAAGAGGTGTTAACTATATTCACATGGTGGTGCCTGTATATTTCTATGTCTTTTCTATGTTGCAAAACTGAATCTCCACATTTATTAAACAATAGCTCCTCTTTTTCCCACCCTTCAACACTGACAATGACTATCTACTCCCTCTTTTTATAAATTTGACTATTTTAGAACCTCATATTAGTGAAATCATTCAGTATTTGTTTTTTTGGGACTGCCTTATTTCACTTAGAATATCATCCTTAAGATTGACTCAAGGTTTTGAAGAACCACTAATTATTAACCATCTACCTTGTGCTACAAAATTTCTACAAATTACTTCATTCAATCCTCCCAACATCTCTATAAAATAAGTTTTATTCTTTGATATTACAGTTAATGTAATTAAGGCTTAGATTAGTTAGGTAACTTTCCCAAGGGTCACCAAGTCAAATGTGGTTTAGAGCACTCAAGTGTGTTTTTCCCAAATCCTTTGTTCATCCCTTAGACCACTTTGTGGTAGCTACTTGTGGTTGATCACTGTCCACAAAAAAGACAATAAAAACCAAATTTATTGAACAATTCAATTTTATGTTCCTTAATGCCTGATTATTTGTTTTGTTTTCATTTAGGGTAGAAGTAGGCATCATGTGTAGATTTTTCTAAAAGATGCTGCTAAGAAACACAACAGGCTATGTGAAAAACGTGGGCCTGGAATGTTCATAATAAAGGTCTATCATTACATATTTATATATACAAATTATTTTGGCATATTTTGATTTAAGTGCAAATAGTAGAACATTTATCGTTATAGATATAAGAAAGTCATTAAACACTTTGGGCCTAGTGCTTATGAAACCCTACCACTCAATACTTCCAAATACTAAATAACACAATAAGCAAAATCTTAGCTTCTGACCAAGTAAACAAGATAAAACATCCAAAGTTCCAATTTCTTACGTCTTTAGCCTATTTTGGGGATTAATGTTGCCGATTAATGGGCACTTTATGACTGTGCCTTTCTATTCTTGGTGGAATCTGCAACCTGGCACAGTTTTCATTTTTCTAGAACATGACCACTTGTCTCCCTGTGTATGCATCCCAGTCAGAGTGAACAGAAGTTAGAATTTTGAGGCATAGAATACTTGTAGACCAAGATACCAGGTATTGTTATGTGTTGCATATTCATAATACTAACTGCATTTTCAGAAGTATAAATGCTAGCCAAACTAAGCTGAATTAAGCCTGTCCATGCATGTGAGGACTCATGGCATCATAAGCATTGGGAGCAGAGAAGAATAAAACATGGATCCCTCTAATTTACCATGTCCTAAAACTTTCCAGCCAAAATCTGTGGCTTACAGCAATTTACAAAATTCTTTTTTCTCTGCATTTCTTCTTTACTGGCAAAAGTTTAACTAAAGAGTAGCAATATTCTCTCTTATGCTTAGTACTATCAATTATAATGGTGATCTAAGAGGCAAAACTTATTTCAGTACCAAACAAGGTAATTTATTCATTCTATTGGTTGAGCAGAGTATCATTGAAGATAAAATGTGTAATAATATCTGTCATTGAAAGCAAAGATAGTTTAATTATATAAAAACAAAATTTCCCAAAGTTGGAATGAAAAAGAATTCAGGGAAATAAGTCATCAAATGGTAGGCTACAGCTTGCAATAGTTTATCCCTTGTATATTTATTTAAAAATTCACACTGCACATGTATCACAGAACTTAAAATAAAAAAATTACATGAAAAAATACCTCTATTCCACTAAGATTAATTTGGACAGCAAAAAATATCTTTGCATTATTAACTTTATAAACTGCAAAACACTGTATTTGTAAAACAAAAACAAAGCAAAAAATGAGACCAACAACATCCTGATACCAAAACCTGGCAAAGACACAGCTGATAAAGAAAATTTCAGGCCAATATCCATGATGAACATTGATGCAAAAATCTTCAATAAAATAGTGTCAAACCGAATCCAACAGCACACAAAAAAGCTTATCCATCATGATCAACTACTTCATCTCAGGGATGCAAGGCTGGTTCAATATGCACAAATCTATAAATGTAATCCACCACATAAACAGAACCAAAGACAAAAACCACATGATTATCTGAAAAAATTCAAAGGCCTTCTCTGCATCTATTCAAATAATCATGTGGTTTTTATCTTTGATTGTGTTTATGTGGTGGATTACATTTATAGATTGGTGCATATTGAACTTTATGCTAAAAACTCTCAATAAACTAGGTATTGATGGATCATATCTCAAAATAATAAGAACTATTTATGACAAACCCACAACCAATATCATACTGAATGGGCTAAAACTAGAAGCATTCCCTTTGAAAACTGGCATAAGACAAGAATGTCCCCTCTCACCACTACTATTCAACACAGTATTGGAAGTTCTGGCTCAGGCTATCAGTCAAGAGAAAGAAATAAAGAGTATTCGAATAGGAAGAGAGGAAGTAAAATTGTCCCTGTTTGCAGATGACATGATTGTATATTTAGAAGACCCCATTGTCTCAGCCCAAAATCTCCTTAAGCTGATAAGTAAGTTCAGCAAAGTCTCAGGATACAAAATCAAAGTGCAAGGTGACGGGGAGGAAGGCAGCAAATCACACTGCCATGTGTGTACCTATGCAACAATCTTGCATGTTCTTCACATGCACCCCAAAACCTAAAATGCAATAAATAAAAAAAATTGCAAGCATTCCTATACATCAATAATCGACAAACAGAGAGCCAAATTATGAGGGAGCCCCTATTCACAATTGCCACAAAGAGAATAAAATACCTAGGAATACAACTAACAAAGAATACGAAAGACCTCTTTAAGGAGAACTACAAATCACTGATCAAGGAAATAAGAGAGGACACAAACAGATGGAAAAACATTCCATGCTCATGTTTAGAAAGAATCAATATAGTGAAAATGACCATACTTCCCAAAGTAATTTATAGATTCAATGCTATCCACATCAAGCTATCACTGACCTTCTTCACAGAACTATAAAAAAAAACACATTAAACTTCATATGGAACCATAGAAGAGCCCACATGGCCAAGACAAACCTAACCAAAAAGAAAAAAAAAAAAACCTGGAGGCATCACGCTACCTGACTTCAAACTATATTACAAGGCTACTGTAATCAAAACAGAATGGTACTGGTACCAAGATAGAGATATAGACCAATGAAACCGAACAGAGGCCTCAGAAATAACACTACACATCTACAACCATCTGATTTTTGGCAAACCAGACAAAAACAAGCAATGGGGAAAGGATTACCTATTTAATAAATGATGTTGGGAAAACTGGCTAGCCATATACAGAAAGCTGAAACTGGATCACTTCCTTACACCTTATACAAAAATTAACTCTAGATGGATTAAACATTTAAAGATGAGACCTAACATCATAAAAACTCTATAAGAAATTCTAGGCAATACCATTCAGGACATAGACATGGGCAAGGACTTCATGACTAAAACAACAAAAGCAATTGCTACGTAAGCCAAAATAGCTTCTGCACAACAAAGGAAACTCTCATCAGAGTGAACCGGCAACCAACAGAATGGGAAAAAATTTTTGCAATCTACCCATCTGACAAAGGGCTAGTATCTAGAATCTACAGATAAATTTACAAGAAAAAAAAAGCATCAAAAAGTGGAAGAAGAATATGAAGAGACACTTTTCAAAAGAAGACATTTATGCAGCCAACAAACATACGAAAAAAACTCATCATCACTGGTCATTAGAGAAATGTAAATCAAAACCACATTGAGATACCACCTCATGCCAGTTAAAATGTCAATCACAAAAAACCAGGAGACAACAGATGCTGGAGAGGATGTGAAGAAATAGAAACACTTTTACACTGTTGGTGAGAATGTGAATTAGTTCAACCATCGTGGAAGACAGTGTGGGGATTTCTCAAGGATCTAGAACCAGAAATACCATCTGACACAGCAATCCCATTACTGAGTATATACCCAAAGAATTATGAATCATTCTATTATAAAGACACATGCACACATATGTCTATTGCAGCACTGTTCACAATAGCAAGGACTTAAAACCAACCCACAGGCCCATCAATAATAGACTGGATAAAGAAAATGTGGCACATATACACCATGGAATACTAAGCAGCCATAAAAAAGGATAGTTCATGTCCTTTGCAGGGATATGGATGAAACGAAACCATCATTCTCAGCAAATGGACACAAGAACAGAAAACCAAACACTGCATGTTCTCACTCATAAGTGGGTGTTGAACAATGAGAACACATGGACATAGGGAAGGAAACATCACACACTGGAGCCTGGGGTGTGAGGGGCTAGGGAAGGAATAAGAGAGGGTGGGGGGATTGTGAGGGGATAGCATTAGGAAAAATACCTAATGTAGATGACTGGGCAATGGATGCAGCACACCACCACCATAGCAAGTGTATACCTATGTAACAAACCTGCATAATCTGCACACATACCCCAGAACTTAAGGTATAATGTTTTATTAACTAAAAACAAAGAATAAGTGGGCCAAGGATAACAGACCACACTTGAAATTTCAGCACTTTGAGAGCCCGAGGTGGACAGATCACTTGGGTCCAGGAGTTTGAGACTAGCTTAGCAACATGATGAAACCTATCTTTTAAAATAAATATAAAAATTAGCCAGGCATGGTGGTGCATGCCTGTAATCCAAGCTACTTGGAAGGCTGAGGTGGGAGGATTACTTGACCTGGGAGGCAGAGGTTTCAGTGAGCAAAGATTATGCCAATGCACTCCAGCCTGGACTACAGAGTGAGACTCTGCCTCAAATAAGAAGAAAGAAGAAGAAGAAAAGAAGAAAGGAGAAGGAAGAAGAGAAGGAGAAGAAGAAGAAGAAAGAAAAGAAGAAGAAGAAGAAGGAAGAAGAAGAAGAAGAAGAAGAAGAAGAAGAAGAAGAAGAAGAAGAAGAAGAAGAAGAAGAAGAAGAAGAAGAAGAAGAAGAAGAAGAAGAAGGAAGAAGAAGAAGAAGAAGAAGGAGAAGAAGAAGAAGAAGAAAAGAAGAAGAAGAAGAAAATAAGGAGGAGGAGGAGGAGTAGAAGAGGAAGAAAAGAGGAGGAAGAAGAAAACGTATAAGAGATCAAATAAAGCAAAAATTAAGTATTGAAATATCAAGTTTACAAGACTGACATTTCATTCACAAATTAAATCAAGTATTAAAAGATAAAGTTTACAAAAGACTGATATTTCAATCTGTCATAACTTTTCTGATTCACAGATTCTATTTCACATGGTCAAAGGAAAACCGGAGCTACTTCTTCTAAATTCTAAGTTCTTAGACTTATTTCTTCACTTCTATTTTCTTCTGTTCCCTCCCCTGGATTTTAGAAATAAACACTATGGTAGGCAGCTACTTTTGAAGGGAAGAGTGGGTAAAAAAATTAGACAATGTTTTTCTATAAGTAAGCATAAAATTATCATATTACTTTAGGAATAACAAAATGGAAGGAAGCATTGAAACTTCCTATTTCTTTTTCATTTAAGAAGGATAATTTTTTTTTTGAGAACCACAAAGAGTGGGGCTTCTGTAAGAAAATTAAAAAAAAATAATGAAGACCCAATAGTACAATGGTTATAAAATAAAAAGATCGTGGATTATCCTGGTGATTAGAAAGCCCCTCAAAATATTTTGCATCCACTTTGCTATCTGTCTAATCATTCTTCATCTATACTTACATCGAAAAGGATTCATCAGGGAGTCCAAGGCAACTGTAGACAGGAGCACTCCCCCAGCACAGCCTAGCAGCACTACAGAGAAGTAATCAGACTGCTTAGTCACATGAATCTTGAATTCCATTTCTCTTCACTGGGTTGAATCTCCCAAACAGGGTGTCCAATAAACCCTGATGGTGTTTTCCAGCCAATAGCAGTTTAAAACCTTCCTGGAACACAGGTCCCAAGAGGAGGGGTGGGCCATCATCTTTGCTTTTGGCTGCCTTCGCTGTTTTTGCCTTTGGGCTTTGAAGAGTTCAAAGCAACTGCAGGCTGGACTGGATCTGCAGCACACACAGAGGCTCTATGAAAATGTTGTTAGATTGCATTTTTATTTTGTTTTATTTTATTTTCCATAGGTTTTTGGGAAACAGGTGGGATTTGGTTACATGAGTAAATTCTTTAGTGGTGATTTCTAAGATTTCAGTGCACCCATTAGCTTAGCAGTATACACTGTACCCAATTTGTAGTCTTTTCTTCCTCATCCCATTTTCCAACCCTTCTCCCAACTCCCCAGAGTCCATTGTATTATTCCTATTCCTTTGCATCCTCATAGCTTAGCTCCCACCTATAAGTGAGAACATAGGATGTTTGGTTTTCCATTCCTGAGTTACTTCACTTAGAATAATGGTCTCCAATTTCATCCAGGATGCTGTGAATGCCATTATTTTTTTCCTTTTTGTAGCTGTGTAGTATTCTATTGTATATATATATATACCACAATTTCTTTATCCACTAATTGATGAGTGGGCATTTAGACTGGTTTCACATTTTTGCAATTTTGAGTTATACTGCTATAAATACGTGTGTGCAAGTATCTTTTTTGTATAATGACTTCTTTTCCTCTGGATAGACACCCAGTAGTGAGATAGCTGGATCAAATCATAATTCTACATTTAGTTCTTTAAAGTATTTCCACACCGTTTTCTACAGTGGTTGTATTAGTTTACATTCCCACCAACAATGTAAAAATGTTTCCTTTTCACCACATCCCCTCCAAAATTTATTATTATGATTACTATTATTATTATTATGTCCTTAGCCAATATTTTGATTTGATTATTTTTTTCTTGCCAATTTGTTTGAACTTGTAGGTTCTTGATATTTTCTCCCACTCTGTGGGTTGTCTGTTTACTCTACTGATTATTTCTTTAGCTGTGCAGGAGCTTTTTAGTTTATTTAAGTCACATATATTTATCTTTCGTGTTGTTGCATTTGCTTTTGGGTTCTTGGTCATGAAGTCTTTGCCTAAGCCAATGTCTAGAAAGGTTTTTCTGATGTTATCTTCTAGAATTTTTATAATTTCAAGTCTTGGATTTAAGTTCTTGATCCATCTTTAGTTGATTTTTACATAAGGGGAAAGATGAGAATACAGTTTGATGCTTCTCCATGTAGCTTGCCAATTATCCCAGCATCATTTGTTGAATAAGGTGTCTTTTCCTCACTTTAGTTTTTTAAATTTTCTTGGTCAAAAATCAGTTGGTTGTAAGTATTTGGGCTTATTTCTGGGTTCTCTATTCTGTCCCATTGGTCTATGTGCGTATTTTTATACCAGTACCATACTGTTTTGGTGACTATGGCATTATAGTATAGTTAAAAGTTGGGTAATGTGATTTCTCCAAATTTGTTCTTTTTGCTTAGTCTTGCTTTGGCTATGCAGACTCATTTTTTTTGTTCCATACAAATTTTAGGACTTTTTTTTTTCAGTTCTGTGAATAATGATAGTGGTATTTTGATGAGAATTGCATTAAGCTTTTAGATTGCTTTTGGCAGTATGGTCATTTTCACAATATTGATTCTACCCATCCGTGAGCATGAGATTTTTTTTTCCCATTCATTTATTTTGTCTATGATTTCTTTTAGCAGTTTTCCAGTTTTCCTTGTAGAGGTCTTCCACATCCTTGGTTAGGAATATTCCTATATATTTAATTTTTTGCAGCTACGGTAAAAGGGGCTGAGTTCTTGATTTGATTCTCAGCTCAGTTGTTGTTGGTGTATAGCAGAGCTACTAATTTGTGTAATTAATTTTGTATCCTGAAACTTTGCTGAATTCATTTCTTAGATCTAAGAGCTTTTTGGAGGAGTCTTTAGGGTTTTCTAGGTATAATATCATATCTCTTTTATTTTCGGATTTGGATGTCCTTCGGATGTCCTTTATTGCTTTCTCTTGTCTGATCACTGTGGATAGGACTTAGTACTATGCTGAATAGAAGTGGTGAGAGTGGGCATCCTTGGCTTGTTCCAGTTCTCAGGGGGAATGCTTTTAGCTTTTCCCCATTCAGTATTATGTTGACTGGGGGTTTGTCATAGAGGGTTTTTATTACCTTAAGTTATGTCCATTCTATGCCAGTTTTCCTGAGGGTTTTAATCATAAAGCAATGCAGGATTTTGCCAAATGCCACTTCTGCATCTGTTGAGATAATCCTGTGATTTTTGTTTTTAATTCTGTTTATATGGTGTATAACATTTATTGACTTGCTTATGTTACACCATCTGTGCATCCCTGGTATGACACCCACTTGATCATAGTGGATTATCTTTTTGATATACTGCTGGATTAGGTTAGTTATTAATTTGTTAAGGAGTTTTGCGTCTATGTTTATCAGGAATATTGGTCTGTCATGTTCTTTTTTTGTTATGTTCTTCCCTGGTTTGGGTATTAGGGTGACGGTGGATACATAGAATGATTGAGGGAGGATTCCTTCTTTCTCTATCTTGTGGAATAGTGTAAATTAGATTGGTACAAATTCTTTTATGAATGTCGACAAAATTCAGCTGTGAATCTCTCTGGTCCTGGACTTCTTTTTTTTTTTTTCAGCAATTTTAAAAGTACCATTTAAATCCCGCTGTTTGTTATTGGTATGTTCAAGGTTTCTAATTCTTCCTGATTTAAGCTAGGAGGGATGCATACTTACAGGAATATATCTGTCTTCTCCAGATTTTGTAGTGTATATGTGTAAAGGTATTCAGAGAAACCTTGGATAATCCTTTGTATTTGTCTGGTGTTGGCTGTAATATTTTTCATTTCTCTTCTATTCGAGCTTACTTGAATTGTCTCCCTTCTCTTCTTAGTTAACTTTGGTAGTAGTCTATCAATATTATTTATCTTTTCAAGAAACCAGCTTTTTTTATTATCATACTTAAAGTTCTGGGGTATATGTGCAGACATTGCAAGATTGTTACATAGGTGTACCATGCCATGGTGGTTTGCTGCCTCCATCCCCCTGTCACCTACATTAGGTATATCTCATAATGTTATCCCTCCCCAATATCCCCAACCCCTGCTATCCCTCCCATAGCCCCAATCTCATGACAGACCTTAGTGTGTGATGTTCCCCTCCCTGTGTCCATGTGTTCCATTGTTCAACACCCACTTGTAAGTTATAAGTGAGAACATGTGGTGTTTGGTTTTCTGTTCTTGTGTCAGTTTGCTGAGAATGATGGTTTCCAGATTCATCCATGTTCCTGCAAAGGACATGAACTAATTCTTTTTAATGGCTGCATAGTATTCCATAGTGTATATGTGCCACGTTTTCTTTATCCAGTTTATCATTGATGGGCATTTGGGTTGGTTCCAAGTATTTGCTAATGAAAACAGTGCTGCAGTGAACATACATGTGCATGTGTCTTTATAATAGAATGATTTATAATCCTTTGGGTATATACCCAGTAATAAGATTTCTAGGCCAAGTGGTATTTCTATTTCTAGATCCTTGAGGAATCGTCACACTGTCTTCCACAGTGGTTGAACTAATTTACACTACCACCAACAGCGTAAAATCATTCCTATTTCTCCACATCCTCTCCAGCATCTGTTGTCTCCAGATTTTTTAATGATTGCAATTCTACCTGGCATGCAGTGGTATCTCAATGTGGTTTTGATTTGCATTTATCTAATGATCAGTGATAATTAGCATTTTTTCATATTTGCTGGTCACAAAAATATCTTCTTATGAAAAGAGCCTGTTCATATCCTTTGTCCACTTTTTGATGAGGTTGTTTGTTTATTACTAGTAAATTTGTAAAAAGTTCTTTGTAGAATCTGGATATTACCCCTTTGTCAGATAGGTAGCTTGCAAAAATATTTTCCCATTCTATTGGTTGCTGCTTCACCCTAATGATAGTTTCTTTTGCTGAGTGAAGTTCATTAGTTTAATTGGATCCCATTTGTCTATTTTGGCTTTTGTTACTGTAAGGTGTATTGTCGAAATCAAAGTGAGGAAACTGAGACCAATATCAGAAAAGTCAAATTCCAGTTTATTCAGCTCTCAGGCGAGGTTCTATGGTCCGAGGAAGAGGGGCCAGAGAAGTCACGCCCAGCCGTTCTGGGCATGGGGTTTTATAGGGAGTGAGGGCAATAAATTGGTCAGTGGGGAAACAAAGCATGGGCAACTGCATTGGTCATAGAGAGACTGGACCTGGACTTGGTGAGCTGCCATTGGTAGCCCAGTGGGGCTATCAATAGGTGGGCAGGCAAAGGCAATAGATTGATCAGTGGGGAAACAAAGCATGGGCAACTGTATTGGCCATAGAGAGACTGGACCCGGACTTGGTGAGCTGCCATTGGTCAGGCTCTCAGCGGGTTTTTTGAATTTTGGCGGGACCGGGTAGATGATTTAGTGCTGAGTGTGGGGCTAGGGGTGGAATGCAGAGGTGGGTGCAGGGAGCCCACAGGAGAAGGCAGGTGCTAAGTAGGACGTCCGGCCTGATAACACAGATGTCTGGCCTGCTGATAACAGTGTTATCAGGCACGGACAGGGTGGGTGCTGCCCCATCTGGCTCCCGGCGAGGGTATCGGCCTTACAGTTACCATTGCTTTTGGTGTTTTAGTCATGAAGTCCTTCCCTATGCCTATGTCCTGAATCGTGTTGCCTAGGTTTTCTTCTAGAATTTTTATGGTGTTAGGTCTTATGTTTAAATCTTCAATCCAGCTGGAGTTCATTTTTTGTGTAAGAGGCGAGGAAAGGGTCCAGTTTCAGCTTTCTGCATATGGCTAGCCAGTTTCCCAACACCATTTATTAAACAGGGAATCCTTTCCCAATTGCTTGTTTTTGTCAGGTTTGTAAAAGATCAGATGGTTGTAGATGTGTGACATTATTTCTGAGGACTCTATTCTGTTCCATTGGTCTATATCTCTGTTTTGGTACCAGTATCATGCTGTTTTGATTACTGTAGCCTTGTAGTATAGTTTGACATCAGGTAGTGTGATTCCTTCAGCTTTGTTCTTTCTGCTCAGAATTGTCTTGGCTATGCAGGCTCCTTTTTGGTTCCATATGAAGTTTCAGGTGGTTTTTCCAGTTTTGTGGAGAACAACAATGATAGCTTGATGAGGATAACATTGAATATGTAAATTACTTTGGGCAGTATGGCCATTTTCACAATATTGATTCTTCCTAACCATGAGCATCTGTTTGTGTCCTCTCATTTCCTTGAGCAGGGGTTTGTAGTTCTCCTTGAAGAGGTCCTTCACATTCTTTGTTAATTGTATTCCCAGGTATTTTATTCTCTTTCTAGCAATTGTGAATGGGAATTTGCTCACGATTTAGCTCTCTGCTGGTCTTTTATTGGTATATAGAAATGCTGGTGATTTTTGGATATCGATTTTGTATCCTGAGACTCTGCTGAAGTTGCTTATCAGCTTAAGGAGATTTTGGGCTGAGATGATGGGGTCTTCTAAATATACAATCATGTCATCTGCAAATAGAAACAATTTGACTTCCTCTTTTCCTAATTGAATACCCCTTATTTCTTTATCTTGTCTAATTCTCTGACCAGATCTTCCAATACTATGTTGAATAGGAATGGTGAGAGAGGGCATCTGTGTCTAGTGCCAGTTTTCAAAGGAATGCTTCCAGTTTTTGCCCATTCAGTATGATATTGGCTGTGGGTTTGTTGTAAATAGCTTTTATCAATTTGAGATACATTTCCATCCATACCTAGTTCATTGAGAGTTTTAGGCTTAAAGGGCTGTTGAATTTTGTCAAAGGACTTCTCCGCATCTATTGAGATAATCATGTGATTTTTGTCTTTGGTTCTGTTTATGTGATCAATTAACATTTATAGATTTGCGTATGTTGAACCAGCCTTGCATCCCTGGGATGAAGCCTACTTGACTGTGATGGATAAGCTTTTTGATGTGCTGTTGGATTCGGTTTGCCAGTATTTTATTAAAGATTTTTGCATTGATGTTCATCATGGATATTTGCCTGAAATTTTCTTCTTTAGAAAATTTGCTAGGTTTTGGTATCAGAATGATGTTGGCCTCATGAAATGGGTTAGGGAGAATTCCCTCTTTTTGTATTGTTTGGATTACTTTCAAAAGGAGCAGTACCAGCTCCTCTTTGTACGTCTGGTAGAATTCGGCTGTGAATCAGTCTGAACCTGGAATTTTTTTCATTGGTAGGCTATTAATTGCAGCCTCAACTTCAGACCATGTCATTGGTCTATTCAGGAATTCAGCTTCTTCCTTGTTTAGACTTGTGAGGGTGTAAGTGTCCAGGAATTTATCCATTTCTTCTAGATTTACTGGTTTATGAGCATAGAGTTGTTTGTATTAATCTCTGATGGTAATTTGTAGCTCTGTGGAATCAGTGGTGCTATTTCTCATCATTTTTATATTGCATCAGTTTGATTCTTCTTTTTTATTAGTCTGGCTAGTGGTCTGTCTATTGTGTTGCTCTTTTTGTAAAACCATCTCCTGGATTTATTGATTTTTGAAGGGTTGCCTCTGTCTCTATCTCCTTCAGTTCTGCTCTGATCTTAGTTATTTCTTGTCTTCTGGTAGCTTTTGAATTTCTTTGATCTTACTCCTCTAGCTCTTTCAGTTTTGATGATAGGGTATCAATTTTAGATCTTGCCTCACTTCTCATATGGGCATTTAGTGTAATAAGTTTCTCTCTAGACACTGCTTTAAATGTGTCCCAGAGATTCTAGTACATTGTGTCTTCGTTCTCATTGGTTTCAAAGAACATCTTTATTTCAGACTTGATTTCATTATTTATCCAGCAGTCATTCAGAAGCCGTTGTTCAGTTTCCATGTAGTTGTGCAGTTTTGAGTGAGTTTATTAATCTTGAGTTCTAATTTGATTGCACTGTGGTCTGAGAGACTGGTTGTTATGAAGAGTGATTTACTTCCAATTATTTGGTCAATTTTAGAGTAAGTGCAATGTGGTGCTGAGAAGAATGTATATTCTGTGGATATGCAGTGGAGAGTTTTATAAATGTCTATGAGATCTGCTTAGTCCAGATCTAAGTTCAATTCCTTGATAGCCTTGTTTATCTTCTGTCTCATTGATCTGTCTAATATTGTCAGTGGAGTGTTAAAGTCTCCCACTATTATTGTGTGGGGGTCTAAGGCTCTTTGTAGGTTGTTCAGAACTTGCTTTATATATCTGAGTGCTCCTGTATTGGGTGCATATATATTTAGGATTATTAGCTATTGCATTGATCCTTTTATCATTATGTAATGCCTTTCTTTCTCTCTTTTGATCTTTGTTGGTTTAAAGTTCTTTTATTAGAGACTAGGATTGCACCCCTGCTTTTTCTTGCTCTGTATTTGCTTGGTAAATCTTCCTCCATTCCCTTATTTTGAGTCTATTTGTGTCTTTGTACATGAGATGGATCTCCCGAATACAGCACACTGATGCATCTTGACTTTTTATCCAATTTCCCAGTCTTTGTCTTTTGATTGGGGCATTTAGACCATTTACATTTAAGGTTAATATTGTTATGTGTGAATTTGATCCTGCCATTTTGATACTAGCTGGTTGTTTTGCCCATTAGTTGACACACTTTCTTCATTTGTCAATAGTCTTTACAATTTTGGTACTTTATTGCAGTGGCTGGTAGGCAGCCCTGGTGGTCATGAAATCTCTCAGCAATTGCTTGTCCATAAAGAATTTTATATCTCCTTCACTTATGAAGCTTAATTTGGATGGTTATGAAATTCTGGGTTGAAAGTTCTTTTGTTTAAGGATGTTGAATATTGGTCCTCACTTTCTTCTGGCTTGTAGGGTTTCTGCTGAGAGATCCGCTGTGAATCTGATGGGCTTCCCTTTCTGGATAACCCGACCTTTCTTTCTGGCTGCCCTTAGCATTTTTTCCTTCATTTCAACCTTGGTGAATCTGATGATTATGTGCCTTGGGGTTGTTCTTCTTGAGGAATATCTTTGTAGTGTTCTCTGTATTTCCTGGATTTGAATGTTGTCCTGCCTTACTAGGTTGAGGAAGTTCCCCTGGATTATATATTGGAGAATATTTTCCAGCTTGAATTCATTCTCTCCATCACATTCAGGTACACCTATCAAACGTAGATTAGGTCTTTTCACATAATCCTATATTTCTTGGAGGTTTTGTTCATTTCTTTTCACTCTTTTTTTTCTAATCTTGCCTTCTCATTTTATTTCACTGAGTTGACCTTCAATCTCTGATATTCTTTCTTCTGCTTGATTGATTCATCTATTGAAACTTGTGTATGCTTCACAAAGTTCTCATTTTGTGTTTTTCAGCTACATCAAGTTGCTTATGTTCTTCTCTAAGCTGCTTATTCTAGTTAACATTTCATCTAACATTTTCTCTAACTTCTTAGTTTCTTTGCATTGGGTTAGAACATGTTCCTTTAGCTCAGAGAAGTTTGTTATTACCCACCTTCTGAAGCCTGCTTCTGTCAATTCATCAAACTTATTCTCCATCTAGTTTTATTCCCTTGCAGGTAGGGAGTTGTCATCCCTTGAAGGAGGAGAGGCATTCTGGTTTTTGGTAATTTCATCCTTTTTGCACTGATTTCTTCCCATCTTTGTGGATTTATCTTCGTTTGGTCTTTGAAGTTGGTGACTTTTGAATGGGGTTTCTGAGTGGACGTCTTTCTGTTGATGTTGAAGTTGTTTCTTTCTCTTTTTTTTAAAGTTTTTCTTCTAACAGTCAGTCCCCTCTGCTGCAGCACTGCTGGAGGTCCACTCCAGACCCTGCTTGCCTGGGAATCACTCGTGGGGGTTGCAAAACAACCTGTTTCTTCCTCTGGTAGCTTCATCCCAAAAGGAATGAAGATGCTCTGGCTGACATCTTGTGGGCATGAAAATGTCTGGCTGACATCTTGTACCCGTGAGATGTCAGCCAGAACTCTCCTGTATGCAGTGTCCCTTTGGATATACAGATGTCAGGGAGCCACTTGAGGAAGCAGTCTGTCCCTTATCAGAGCTCGAGTGATGTGCTGGGAGCTAGATGCTCCCTTCAGAACTACTGGGTAGGGACATGTAAGTTTGATGCAGCAGAACTCACAACTACCCCTTCTCCTAGGTGCTCTGTCCCAGGAAGGTGGGGCTTTATTTATAAGTCTCTGATGGGCTGTTTCCTTTTTTCTGAGGTGCTCTGCCCAGCAAAGAGGGAGTGTTGTCACAATCTGCCTGCAGAGGTGTTGCTGAGCTGCTGCAGGCTCCACACAGCTGCTGTGTAAACTTCCTTATGATTTTGTTTACACGGGTAACGTTAGAACTGCCTCAGTAATGGCAGACTGCCTCAGTTATGGCAGACTGCCTCAGTAATGGTGGACTGCCTCGGTAATTGTGGTTGCCCTTTGCACCACCTAGTTCAACTGTCCAGGGTCAAGCTCAAACTGCTGTACTGGCTGTGAAACTCTCAAGTCAGTGGGTTTCAGTTTGCTAGTCATTGTGGGAGTGGGATCTGTCGAGCCTGAACACTTGGCTCCCTGCCTTCAGCCCCCTATTTTTAAGGGTAATGTGCAGCTTTGTCTATCAGGCATTCCAGCCACCAGGTAAACGGCTGCTCAAATTTGTGCTAAAAACCTGTGGTGCCGGCTGAATTAGCTACACAGATTTGTGCTGGAAACCTGTGGTGCTTAACGGCCTGGTGGGAATCTCCCGGTCTGTGGGCTGTAAAGAGTGTGGTAGAAGTGCAGTATCTAAACCAGGTTGCCGGAGTGGTCAGAAAAGTCCTTGATGGCGTCCGTTCAGTAGGAGGTGGGTCCTCTGGCCTGTTGCACTTCTTGTGTAAGGCAGTGCCCCACCTTGCCTTGGTTTACCCTCTTTGGGCTACATCCACTGTCCAATCAGTCCCAGTGCGATGAACCTAGTACCTTGGTTGGAAATGTAGAGATCACTAGCATTCTGCATTGCTCTCACTGAGAACTGCACTCCTGAGCTGTTTCTATTTGGTCACCTTGGTGGCAGTCCAACCGGAGCTCTCAGAACCAGCTTTTTATTTCATTTGTCATGTGTATTTTTATTTGTTTGTTTCAATTTTTTTTAGTTCTGCTCTGATACTGTTCCTTTTTAAATTGTTATTTCCTTCTGCTGAGTTTGGGTTTGGTTCATTCTTGTTTCTCTAGTTCCTTGAGGTGTGATCGTTGATTATTTGTGTTCTTTACAGTTTTTTGATGTAGGCATCTAAGGCTATAAACTTCTCTCTTATCACTGCCTTTGCTGTATCCCAGAGGTGTTGATAGTTTGTGTTAGAATTATTGTTCAGTTCAGAGAATTTTTGAATTTCCACCTTGATTTCATTGTTGGCTCAATAATCATTTAGGAGTAGGCTATTTAATTTTTATATATTTGCACAATTTTGAAGGTTCATTTGGAATTCCTTTCCCATTTTATTCTGCTGTGGTCAGAGAAAGCACTTCATATGATGTAAATTTTCTTAACTTTATTTAGACGTTTTGTCTAAATAAAAAGATGAAAGATGTTTCATATGAACATCTAACATTTTTCTAAATGAAAGATGTTTCATATGGTCTGTCTTAAAAAATGTTCTATATATTGATAAATACAATGTATATTCTGCAGTTGTTGAGTAGAATATTCTGTAAATATCTGTTAAGTCCATTTGTTCTAGGTTATAGCTTAAGTCCATTGTTTCTTGGTTAACTTTCTGTCTTGATAACCTGTCTAGTTCTGTCAGTGGAGTATTGAAGTTCCCCACTATTATTGAGTTGCTGTTTATCTCGTTTCTTAGGTTTAGTAATTGTTTTATAAATTTGATAGTTCTAGTGTTAGGTGCATATATACTTAGAATTGTGATATTTTCCTGTTGGACAAGACCTTTCATCATTATATAATGTCCCTCTTTGTCCTTTCTAACCACTCCTTCTTTAAAGTTTGTTTAGTGTGATATAAGAATAGCTACTCCAGCTCATTTTTGGTGTCCATTTACATGGAATGTCTTTTTTCTCCCTTTGCCTTAAGTTTATGGGCATCCCTAGGTATTAGGTGAGTTTCTTGAAGACAGCAATATGTAGTTGATGAATTCTTATTTATTATGCCATTCTGTATTTTTTAAGTAGAGCATTTAGGCCATATACATTCAATGTTAGTATTAAGATGTGAGCTACTATTTTATTCATCATGCTATTCCTTGCCTGAATACCTTGGTTTTTAAATAGTTTACTGTGTTGTTGTTTTATAGGTCCTGTGAGATTTATGCTTTGGGAAGGTTCTGTTTTGATGTATTTCAATGATTTCTTTCAAGATTAAAGGCTAATTTTAGCAGTTCTTGTAGTGCTGGCTTGATAATGGCATATTCTATCAGCATTTGTTTTTCTGAAGAAGACTGTAGTTTTTCTTCATTTATGAAATTTAGTTTTTCCGGATACAAAATTCTTGTCTGATAATTGTTTGAGGCTGAAGATAGGGCCCCAATCCCTTCAGCTTGTTGGATTTAGCATGAGAAATCTGCTTTTAATCTGATAGATTTTTCTTCACAGCTCTTAATATTCTTTTCTTCATCATGATGACTAAGTGCCTAAGCAATTATTATTTTTTTTTGCAATGAATTTCCCAGATGTTCTTTGAGCTTCCTGTATTTGGATGTTTAGATCTCTAGCAAGGCTCCAAAAATTTTTTTTCTATTATTACCCGAAATATGTGTTCCAATCTTTTAGCTTTCTCTTCTTTCTCAGAGATGCCAATTATTTTTAGGTTTGGTAATTTAACATAATCCCAAACTTCTTGGAGGCTCTCTTTATTTTTTTAAACATATTTTTCTTTGTCTTTGTGAGATTAGATTATTTCAAAAACTTTGTCTTTGAGCTCTCAGGTTCTTGCTTTTGCTTGTTCAATTTTATTACTGAGACTGCCCAGTATGTTTTGCATTTTTATGTGTGTTCTTGATTTCTGGAAATTGTGATTTTTTTAATTTACGCTATCTATTTCATGGAAAATTTCTCCTCTCATATCTTGTATCAGTTTTTTAATTTCATTAAATTATACTTCACCTTTCTCTGGTGCTTCCTTGATTAGCTTAATAATCAACTTTCTGAATTCTTTTTATGGTAAATCAGGGATTTCTTCTTGGGTTTGATCCATTGCTTATAAGCTAGTGTAATTTTTTAAGTGCTTTAAAGAAACTTGTTTTGTTATATTACCAGAATTGTTTTTCTGGTTCTTTCTCAATTGGGTAGGCTATATTGGAGGGAAGATCCGGTTCTCATGGGCTGCTGTTTAGATCTTTTGTCCCACAGTTTGCCCCTCTTTATGTAGTCCTCTCCCTACTTTCCTATAAATATGGATTCCTGAGAACTGAACTGTAGTGATTGTTATTTCTCTTCTGAATGTAGCCACTTAGTGGGCCTACCAGTTGCTGGGCTGGTACTGAGATGTGTCTGCACAGAGTCCTGTGATGTGAACTGTCTTCGAGTATCTCAGCCATGCATAGCAGCACTTGCTCTGGGGGAGGTGGCAGGGGAGTGAAATGGACTCTGTGAGGGTCCTTCATTGTATTATTATTGTTTATAGTTCCAGATTTGTGCTGGTTGGCCTCCTTCTAGGAGGTGGATTAGGCAGTGGGTAGGGCTTTAGAACTCCCAAGAGATTATGACTTTTGTCTTCAGCTACCAGAGTGGGTAGAGAAAGACTATCAGGTAAGGGCAGGTTTAGGTATGTCTGAGCTCAGATTATCCTTGGGCAAGGCTTGTTGCACTTGCTGTGGGAGAGTGGGATGTGGTTCCCAGGCCAATGGAGTTATGTTTCCAGGAAGATTATGGCTATCTTTTCTGTGTCATGCAGGTCACCAGGGAAGTGGGGAAAGCTGGAAGATACAATACTCACCCAGGTCCCATGACACTCAAAAAGTCAGTCTCACTTGCCCCAAACAGCACCATGTTTGTTTCAAGGCAGTGTGTGAGCAGGGCTGAAAACTTGCCCCAGCTACCAGTCTCTTGGCTGAGAAAGCAAGCAGGGATTTCAGGTTTCATGCCTGAATTAATTCATTTTTATGCTGCTGATAAAGACATACCTGAGACTGGGTATTTTATTTTATTTCTTTTATTTTATTTTACTTTAAATTCTTGGATACAAGTGCAGAACATGTAGGTTTATTACATAGGTATACGTGTGCCATGGTGGTTTGCTGCACACATCAAACTGTCACCTAGGTTTTAAGCTCCTCATGTATTAGCTATTTGTCTTAATGCTCTCAATCTCCCCTCAGCCTGCACCCACCAACTGGCCCCTGTGTGTGCTGTTTCCCTCCCTGTGTCCATCTGTTCTCATTGTTTAGCTCCCACTTATGAATGAGAATATACAGTGTTTGATTTTCTGTTTCTGTATTTTCTGAGGATGATGGCTACCAGCTTCATTCAGGTCCCTGCAAAGGACATAATCTTATTTGTTTTTTTGGCTGTATAGTATTCCATGGTGTATATGTATCACTTTTTTTTTTTTATTGTACTTTAGGTTCTGGGGCACATGTCTATCATTGATGGCCATTAGTGTTGGTTCCATGTCTTTGCTATTGTAATTAGTTCTGCAATAAACAAACGTATACATGTGTCTTTATAGTAGAATAATTTATATTTTTCAGGGTATATATCCAGTAATGGGATTGTTGGGTCAGATGGTATTTATGGTTTTAGATCCCTGAGGAATCACCACACTGTCATCCACATTAGTTGAACTTATTTACATTCACATCAACAGTGTAATAGTGTTCCTACTTCTCCACAGCCTCACCAGCATCTATAATTTCTTGACTTTTCAAATCGCCATTCTGAGTGGCATGAGATGGTATCTCATTTTGGTTTTGATTTGCATTCCTCTAATGATCAGTGATGTTAAGCTTTTTTTCATATGTTTTTGGCTGCATAAATACCTTTACTTGAGAAGTGTCTGTTCATACACTTTGTCCACTTTTTGATGGGATTGTGGGTTTTTTCTTGTAAATTTTTTGTATAAGTTGTAAGGAAGGAGTCTAGTTTCAGTTCTCTGCATATGACTAGCCAGTTTTCCCAGCACCATTTATTAAATAAGAGATCCTTTTCCCATTGTCTATTTTTGTCAGGTTTGCTGAAGACCTGATGGTTGTAGATGTGTGGTGTTATTTCTGAGGTCTTCATTTTGTTCTATTGGTCTATATGTCTATTTTGGTACCTGTACCATCCTGCTTTGGTTACAAGTAGACTTGTAGTATAGCTTGAAGTCAGATAGCATAATGCCTCCAGCTTTTTTTCTTTTTTGCTTAGAACTGTCTTGACTATGCGGGGTCTTCTGTAATTCTACATGTTTTTTTGTTTTCTTTTTTTTGTTTTCTTTTTTGAGATGAAGTCTTGCTCTGTCACCCAGCCTGGAGTGCAGTGATGCAATCTTGACTAACAGCAACCTCCACCCACTGGGTTCAACCGATTCTTCTGCCTCAGCCTCCCGATAAGCTGGGACTACAGGCATGCACCACCACACCCAGCTAATTTTTTTGTATGTTTAGTAGAAACGGGGTTTTGCCATATCGGCCAGGCCGGTCTCAAACTCCTGACCTCATGATCCACCCAACTCAGCCTCCCAAAGTGCTGGGATTACAGGCATGAGCCACTGCGCCTGGCCTAATTCTATGTTAATTTTAAAGTGGTGTTTTCTAACTCTGTGAAGAATGTCAATGGTAGTTTCATGAGTATAGCACTTAATCTATCAGTTACTTTAGGCAGTATTACCATTCTCATGATATTGATTCTTTCTATCCATGAGGATAGAATGTTTCTCCATTTGTTTGGATCCTCTTTTATTTCCCTGATCAGTGGTTTGTGGTAGTTCTTGAAGAGGTCCTTCACATTTCTTGTTAGCTGTATTATGTATTTTATTCTCTTTCTAGCAGTTGTGAATGGGACTTTATTCATGATTTGGCTCTCTGCTTGTCTTTGTTGGTGTATAGGAATGCTTGTGATTGCTCGCACACTGAGTTTGTATCCTGACACTTTGCTGAAGATTATCAGCTTAAGGAGTCTGAGCAGAGGTGATGGGGTTTTCCTAATATAGAATTATGTCATCTGCAAACAGAGGAAATTTCACTTTCTTTCTTCATATGTGAATACCTTTTATTTCTTTCTTTTGCCTGATTGCTCTGATAGAATTTCTAATACTGTTTTGAATAGGAGTGGTGAGAGAGGGCATCCTTGTATTATGCCAGTGTTCAGAGGGAATACTTCCAGCCTTTGCCCATTCAACATGATATTGGTTAAGGTTTTTCATAAATAGCTCTTATTATTTTGAGATATATTCCATCAGTATATAATTTATTGAGTTTTTAGCATGAAGTAATTTTTAATTTTATCAAGGTCCTTTTCTGAATCTATTGAGAAAATCATGTGGTATTTCTCTTTGGTTCTGCTTACATAATGGATCATATTTATTGATTTGTGTATGTAGAACCAAATTTGCATCCTAAGGATGAAGCTGACTTGATCATGGTACATAAGCTTTTTTTTTTTCTTCTTTTTTTTTTTTTTTTTCAGGATTTTTGGGCTGGATCCTTTTTCATGGTTTTTTTTTTTTTTTTTTTTTTTTTTTTTTTTTTTTTTTTTTTTTTTAAGTATTTTTGGGTTGGATTTTTTTTTTTGTTTTTTTTTTTTTTTTTTCATCTTTTTTTAATTGAATTTTAGGTTTTGGGGTACATGTTAAGAACATGCAAGATTGTTGCCTAGGTACACACATGGCAGTGTGATTTGCTGCCTTCCTCCCCATCACCTATATCTGGCCTTTCTCCCCATGCTATCCCTCCCCAACTCCCCACCCCCCACTGTCCCTCCCCTATTTCCCCCCAACAGACCTCAGTGTGTGATGCTCCCCTCCCTGTGTCCATGTGTTCTCATTGTTCAACACCCACTTATGAGTGAGAACATGTGGTGTGTGATTTTCTGTTCTTGGGTCAGTTTGCTGAGAATGATGATTTCCAGGTTCATCCATGTCCCTACAAAGGACACAAACTCATCATTTTTTATGGCTGACTAGTATTCCAAGGTGTATATGTGCCACATTTTCCCTGTCCAGTCTGTCTTCAGTAGGAATTTGGGTTGGTTCCATGTCTTTACTATTGCAAACAGTGATGCAATGAACATTCACATGCATGTATCCTTATAGTAGGACGAATTATAATCCTTTAGATATATACCCAGTAATGGGATTGCTGGGTCAAATGGAATTTCTATTTCTAGGACCTTGAGGAATTGCCACACTGCCTTCCACAATGGTTGAACTAGTTTACACTCCCACCAACAGTGTAAAAGTGTTCCTATTTCACATCCTCTCCAGCATCTGTTGTCTCCAGATTTTTTAATGATCACCATTCTAACTGGCATGAGATGATATCTCAATGTAGTTTTGATTTGCATTTCTCTAATGACCAGTGATGATAAGCATTTTTTTATATGTTTGTTGGCCTCATATATGTCTTCTTTTGTAAAGTGTCTGTTCATATCCTTTGCCCACTTTTGAATGGGCTTATCTGCTTTTTTCTTGTAAATCTGTTTTAATTCTTTGTATATTCTGGATATTAGGCCTTTGTCAGATGGTTAGATTGCAAAAATTTTTTCGCATTCTGATGGTTGCCTACTTGCTCTAATGATTGTTTCTTTTGCTGTACAGAAGCTCTGAAGTTTAATAAGATCCCATTTGTCTATTTTGGCTTTTATTACCATTGCTTTTGGTGTTTTAGTCATGAAGTCCTTACCTATGTCTACGTCCTGAATGGTTTTGCCTAGGTTTTCATTTAGGGTTTTTTATGGTGTTAGGTCTTATGTTTAAGTCTTTAATCCATCTGAAGTTAATTTTAGTGTAAGGTGTCAGGAAGGGGTCCAGTTTCTACTTTCTTCATATGGCTAGCCAGTTTTCCCAACACCATTTATTAAACAGAGACTCCTTTCCCCATTGCTTGTTTTTGACAGGTTTGTCAAAGATCAGATGGTTGTAGATGTATGGTGTTGCCTCCGAGGCCTCTGTTCTGTTCCATTGGTCTATATCTCTGTTTGAGTACCAGTACCATGCTGTTTTCATTACTGTAGCCTTGTAGTATAGTTTGAAGTCTGGTTCTGTGATGCCTCCTGCTTTGTTCTTTTTGTTTAGAATTGACTTGGCTATGTGGGCTCTCTTTTGGTTCCATATGAAGTTTAAGGTGGTTTTTTCCAGTTCCATGAGGAAGGTCATTGGTAGCTTGATGGGGATAGCATTGAATCTCTAAATTACTTTGGGCAGTATGGCCATTTTCACAATATTGATTCTTCCTAACCATAAGCA